>JAOXNR010001161.1:0-10238 GCA_028571225.1 Parsonsia alboflavescens
CCCCCCCTGGCATTATTTTGGCAAAAACACAAACAACAAGGTTTTTGAATTAATAACCTTAAAAGCTATAATATGTAAAACTAGAGTCAATGCAATAACAAAGTAGAAACCAGAGTACCAGTAGCAAAAACAGGGAATCTACAATATCAGTAGCAACATAGTAAATTAGTAAAACAGAACCAGAAATACTATCATCCAAAACTGAAGGAAACAAATGTAGCAATATCCCAGATAGAAACAAGAACCACAAATAGAAACAAATGGAAACAAAGAACACGGATAGAAAACAAAAACCACCAACAATTTTCTCCCCCTTGTTGCCAACAAGAATGCCAAACTTCAGTCAAGGAATGAAGAAGAAGAGGGGGAATCATCAGCTGAAGTAGTAAGAGCTACAACAACAGCCTGTTCCAATGTGGTAACTGCCTGGGGTAGACTCCCATAGGTCTTGTCCATTGTTGATAGCCATAGATAAAATCAAATATGTGTTAACCCTAGATCACAAAAGAAGTATTAGTCTCAAGAGAATATAATAGTCATGCATGTTTAGCAAAAACAATAGAATAATGACTGCAAGTAAACCCAAGAGGCCATTGATGAATGTGACCTTGATGCAGGACGATTTATGGATCGTCCGCAATTATCTGACAACAACCGAACAAGAAAAAGAAACAGGAGATGTTTTGCGTGATCACTCACGATTTTAGCCTAACTTGAATTGCAATTCAAAACCAAAAACAAAAGAGAAGGAATTCGATTCCTGGAATAATGTCGAAAAATAAAGCTTCTTTTTTTAAAAAAAAAAAAAAAAAACAAAACGAGATATTTATAATCTAAATCTATCCTAACCCTAATCAGAATTAATTAAAACAATCCTAATCTACTTCAGAAATAATAATAATAATAATAATCTGAAAAACATAAAAATACACGAAAAACCCATCAAGAAGTCCTCGGACGGGCGAAAAATGTCGTAGCTCATAGCAAAGCTATGAGTATTGTTCATTGGGCTGTCTCCAATTGCCTAGTTAAGTTTCACCCCATTCCGAGACAATTGGATTGACTCGCATCCCGAGGCAGAGGATCCGCATCAGTTCTTGAGTTGGATCGGTTCGGATGTCCACATCATACTCCCCTTCCTTTGAAAAGCTTGAATTCGCACCCGACAAGGATTCTTTTCCTCGATCATATATTAAATAAGTCAACTTTGCTCCTCCTAGTTTATCATTGACGAATGCAACTGGTTTTCCGTTTTGGCTAAGTTCTCCCCCAATCCCCCTCTTTGAAGCATCACAAGTGACTTTGAAAATCTTGTCGAAATCCAGAAGAATCCCATCTTCGGTCACAACATACCCTAGGGATATATGTTTGTCTTCTTCAGAAAAATCTTCAATCTCATCATCTACATCAAATTGTTGAAGCTTTAGTTGTACTTTATGGGCCTCCGAGGCGGACTGTCATATGGGCCCATACTGGAGCAGCTTGAGAGACCAAGATGCTTCCAACATTGGGGGCTCTAGGAAAGTAGACAAAATTTTAAAATCATCACCATCATCATCCTCCTGAATTTCATGACAAGCAAGTCCGCCTGTATGTCTTTCAGCTGATTGGGAATTTCCATTCAGTGATAGATTGAGAACTGACTCTTACTGGGGCTGCAAATCGAGGTCAAAATCGAGCTCCTTTTGGATCGGTATATCTTCAACATTGCGAACTTGCAACTTTTCATTGCCGTCAATACCTCCACATTCTTGTCAAGGTTGAAAATAATTTAGAGCTTCTAATCGTGCCATCAGAACCTGTAACAACTCCATCACATCATGAAGAGAAGGTTCCTTGTTGTTTCGCTCCATTCTGACAAAATTTTTGAAATTCTGACAAATTTACAAATTTTCAAAATTTTGATACAATAAAGTTTAATTCAGATGAACAAAACTATAAACAGTTGCGGAACAGTGCCGATGACATAGCCTGTGAACAGTAGCGGTGAACAGTAGTGGAACAGTAGCGGTGAACAGTGCCGATGAACAGTGCGATGGCAGCAATTTCAGAAAACTTTCGAAAACTCTAACTTTGGATGATTTAAAATCAAGGCTCTGATACAAAGTTGATGCAGGACAATTTTTGGATAGTTCGCAATTATTTGACAACAATCGAATAAGAAAAAGAAACAGGGGATCTTTTTCATGATCGCTCCCGATTTTGGCCTATCTTGAATTGCAATTCAAAACCAAAAGTAAAAGAGAAGGAATTCGATTCCTAGAATAATGTAGAAAAACAAAGCTTAATTTTTTAAAAAAAACCTTATGACAAAACGAAATATTTATAACCTAAATCTATCCTAGCCATAATCGGAATTAATTAAAAGAATCCTAATCGGATATAAACAAAAGAATCCTAATCTGATTCAGAAATAATAGTAATAAAAAAAACAATAATAATAATAATAATCCGAAAAACATAAAAATGGCTGAGAAACCCATCAAGACATCCCCGGATGGCCAAAAAACCATCGTAGTTCATAGCAAAGCTAGTATTGCTCATTGGGTCGTATTCAGTCGCTTAGTAAAGTTTCAACCCATTTTGAGACAATTGGATCGGCTCGCATCCCAAGGTAGAGGATCTGCATAAGTTTTTGAGTTGGATCGGTTCTGATGTCCACATCAAACCTCCAGTCATCTCAGAAGCAGTATCATCAAAATTCAAAGCGGGAGATTCTCTAGACCTAGAAACAGTATCAGCACTTGGAAAACCCATATATTCCCGAATCAAGCTCGGAGAAAAATCAAACACATTACCACTGATATAAACCCTCTGAAACAAAGGACTGTCAACATTCTAAATTTCATACATATTGACATAGTAATCGGGAACCAGACCATCAATGTAAAAAGACAAATTCAAGACAGATTTCATGTACCCTTTGAGTAATAAAAACTCTAATACTCCTGCCTTTTCATGACTTTGAATGTCAATGTTACACTTCCCAATTATCTTTTGAGAAACTATGGTATTCCAGTGACTGGCACAATCAACATTCAAAAATTTTTAATTGACGGGGCAGATAGGAATTACCTTTGGAGTAGATCTAATAGGAGGAATGTCCTGAGAGATAGATGAGTCCCTGGGTGCTTCGAATCTGGTCACTTCAGGCTCATGATCAGATGGATCAGAATCACCAAATCTACTGGTCGGGTTGGAGAAGTCGAAAAGTGGCTTGATGATCCGAACCACTGACGTAGTCCATATTTTCTAGAACCAATGGAGCCTCATTTATGTTTTGGTATGAGTTTTCCAGAAGCCGCAGTGGGAGCAGAAGGCGGTGCGGCCACTGAAGGTCCTGCGGTTGGGGACTAAGCAGGAGGACTGTGTGAGGAATGTTGACTTCGTTTAGTAGAAATCGTTTTCAGGACTTCCTGCACGCTCGGATCATGGAGGAGACGAGAGATATCACCAAAGCCGCTGGTTGGAGTCACGCCGGGAGGAGGTGTAGAACTGGATGTTGTTTGAGAAATAGTGACACCACCTTTCTTCTTCCTGGCTACTTGTTTTACATGAACCATGGTGGAATCGAAAGTAACCACAAATAGGTTCTGCACCAGCATGTGAAAATTGACAGAAAAACACAAACAAATCGTGAAGAGAAGCCGGAAGAAAACTGGAAAACCCTTTTTTGGTAATCACGATTACGGTAATGTGCAGGAAAAAGAAAAATAAAAACTCCAAGATTAGTGCGGAATATCTAGTGCAGATAGAAGGACTTATTGGGATGGATGAAAATTAAAAAACTTCCAAGTCTCAATGTTGGCGGATAGACAGACTTATTGTGAGCAAAGACGGAGACTTGAAGATTTTCAGCATGGATCAAGATGTTTTAACCGGCAATGACATTAAACTAACTAATAGAATTCAAACAAAATATCTCTCGGGAAAACTTTAGAGGTAAAAAATATTCTCTAATTTTCTTTGTTTTTTTTTTAAGAGTAAAACAGTCACCTTAAGTATGGTAAGTTCAGCTTGGTTATCCTGAGAAAATCAATTTTCCTTTTCACTTCGAAGGTTACTAAACTTAAATTAAGAATATAGAGAGAGAAAAATAACTTATCAATAAACCAGAATTTTAGTGAAGGTGTGTGTACATGATGGAAATCAACAAAAACCCTCAATCTGAGATAGTTTTCACACAGCCACTAAGGTAGCTCTTTTCAAGAATGATTTTGATCATATATAGCTAATTGCACACAGTAGTGGAGGTAACTCTTTTCTCAGAAAATAAGCAATTTTAGTCGAAATCAAATGACATTCCCATATTCCTCCTCGACATGTCGTAAAAAATATGAGATAGTTTTCACACAACCATTAAGATAGTGGAGATAACTTTTTTCTCAAAAAAATAAGCAATTTTAACCGAAATCAAATGATATTCCCTTGTTCCTCCTCGACATTTTTTTTTTTTTTTAACGGAAGATTGAATAAATCAATCATGTCTGTGCAAACAAAGTAAAATTCTGATTTCATGAAAGATAATTTGACATATTGCCTATATGCAAAATTTAAAATTGATAAATCTTCAGAAATGATGAAGGAGAAGTAATCAAAACAAGATAATGTTGCTAGTATTATTCAAATATCAAGAAAATAGACTCCTAGGGCTTTTCTTAGTGATTCAAATGTTTTAGCATCCAAAGGTTTAGTAAAAATATTAGTCAGTTGTTTTTCCATTGATACATGCTCAATGACGACAATTTTAGCCTCTACCAATTCTCTAATGAAGTGATGTCTTATGTCAATATGTTTAGTGCGAGCGTGCTGAACAGGATTTCTAGTTATATCAATGGCACTCCTATTGTCACAAAACACAGTAAACATATCATGTACAATACCATAATCTTTTAGCGTTTGTTGCATCCACGATAGTTGTGTACAACAACTTCCAGCAGCAATGTATTCAGCTTCTGCAATTGATAACAAAATTCAGCTCTCTCTTCAACTGTTGTACCATGAAACCATATTGTTTCCAAGATAGAAACATCCTTCAGAAGTACTCTTACGATCATCCAAGTTTCCTGCCCAGTCTGCATTGCTGAAACTTGCCAAAAACGCTGTGGTGTTAGTGGTATACCAAATCCCATAATGTGATGTAGTATCAACATATCGAATGATTCTTTAACAACCACCAGGTGAGATTCTTTGGGATTTGCTTGATATCTAGCACAGATGTCAACATTGAGACATAAGTCAGGTCTACTTGCTGTAAGATACAACAAGCTCCTGATCATACTTCTATACAGACTTGATTCCACTGTTATTCCTGGATCGTCTTTAGACAGTTTTAGATTAGTACAAATCGATGTTCTAACAGTTTTGGCATTTTCGAGACCAAATTTTTTAAATAAAGTTTTAGCCTATTGGCTTTGTGAAATGTATATCCCATCTGCAACTTGTTTAACTTGCAATAGCAGAAAATATGTCAATTCACTAACCATACTTATTTCAAACTCTTGTGTCATTTGTTTCACAAAAGAGGTAGAATAAAAAACAATATCGTCAACATAGATTTGAGCAATTAAAATATCCTTAGAGAATCGTTCTACAAACAAGGTTTTATCAACTCCCCCTCGTTTGTAACCCCATTGCTACAAATATTTTATTAACATTTCATACCATGCTCGAGGGGCTTCTTTTAAACCATATAGTGTCTTTTCCAATTGAAACACATGATGTGGAAATTTAGGATCAATAAAGCCCTTAGGTTGTTCAACATAGACCTCTTCACTTAGGATTCCATTTAAGAAAGTACTTTTGACATCCATTTGATACAACTTAAATTGAAGAAGACATGCGACACATAATAATAGCCTAATAGATTCCAATCGAGCCACAGGTGCAAATGTTTCATCAAAATCTATACCTTCTACTTGTGTATATCCTTGAGCTAATAATCTAGCTTTGTTTCTAACAACATTTCCAGACTTGTTTGTTTTATTCTTAAAAATCCATTTTATACCAATGATATTCATATTTTTCAAGTCTTGGTATTAATGTCCACACATCCAATCTGTTAAATTGTTCTAATTCCTTATGCATGGCATTAATCCTACAGTTATCTTTCAAGTCTTCATTTACATTTTTGGGTTCTATAGTAGATATGTAACACAAAGAACCAATCATCTCTTTATAGTTAACTTTAGCCTTACCTCTAGTGCATGTTCCTTCCTCCAAATCTCCGATTACTTCTTCCAATGGATGTGCTTTTTGTATTCTGGAGGATATATGTCTTGCAACCTTCTTACCTATTTCTGTTTATGTCTCTGTTCTAACCTGGGTTTCAACATCTGTTGTACCTGATTAATTCCCTGTAGGTTGAACTGTCTCAAACAAGATGCTGCACTTTTCAGAGTTACTAGGGAAATCCTGTCTTTCATCTGTTCATGGTCGTTGCGCTCCAGTCATTTGGGTACAAGATTTCCCTGTTTCTTTGTCTTCTAACTTCAAAAAGTCAATGTAAGTTCATCAAACACAACATTAGTAGATTCCATGATTTTTCCAATACATTGATTAAGTATTCTATAGCCTGACTATTTATTGCATATCCAAGAAAAATATCAATGTCACTCTTTTGATCAAACTTGTCAAGCCTGTCTCTATCATTCAAAATAAAACACTTACTTCCTAAGACATGAAAGTAACGAACGTTTGGCTTCCTTTCTTTCCATATTTCATAGCAAGTCAACTTTGTTCCTGCTTTGAAATAGACACAATTAATGATATAACAAGTAGTATTTATGGCTTCAACCAAAAATTTTGATGGAATTCCTTTAGCACATAACATTACCCTAACCATTTCTTGTAGAGTCCTATTTTTCCTTTCTACAACACCATTCTATTGTGGTGTCTTTGGTGCGGAAAACTCATGCAAGATACCATTATCTTCACAAAAATTAGTGAAAATGGTATTTTCAAATTCCTTTTCATGATCACTTCTAATGCAAATAATTTTTCCAAAAACATCAGCTTTTTCTGTGGTTAATAGCATAGATAATCTTTTGAATGACTCAAACGAATTTGATTTTTTCCTAAGAAAATCTACCCAGGTAAATCTTTAAAAATCATTTACACATACAAACACATACTTATTACCTTCCACACTCTCAACTTGCATAGGACCCATGAGATCCATATGTAATAACTCAAGTGGACGAGAAGTAGTAATAAAATTGATCGCTTTGTGTTTTCCAAGTTGACAAGAGTCACACATGGCACCTTTATTAGCTCTAAAGTCAGGGATTCCTTTGACAACACCTGTACAAAGATTTCAGTTAGTTGTTTGAAGTTTACATGTCCCAATCGCTCATGCCAAAATTCAATATTATTATGACTTGCACTGTTACAACGTATAGTTGTATCAGTGGTATAGCAGTTGCTTGAGGATCTCATACCAGACAATATGCAGTTCTTATTTTCATCATACATATGACATGCATTCTTGGTGAATTTAACAAACAACTCGTCATTGCATAACTGACTGATGCTAATCAAATTAGCCTAAAGACCATCTACTAAAAACACATTATGGAGATGAGGCATTTCTTTTACCATAAGAGTTCCATTTCCCAAGATTTGTCCCTGTTTACCATCACCAAAAGTGACATGGCCAAGATTACACTCACGATAATCTTTCAAATATTCCTTTCTACTAGTCATGCGACGAGAACAACCACTATCAAAAAACCATAAATCAGAATCAGACACTTTTAAGGACATAAAGCCCGCTAAACATTTGTGCTTATTTTTCTTAACCCAAATTTGTTTAAGCTTGTGATTCCAAGCCTGTTGGTGCCATGTGAGGAATAGAGGTATATTACATCTCAAAAAAGTTGGGCCTAATATGTCCTTGTTGAAGACAGTAGTGACAAGTAGGTACAAACAACTTTGTCTAACCTTTGACGGAATACATTTGTATGTCAGTACCTTGTGATTGTGACTTTTTTACCTTAGATTTCTCTATTCTGAGAGCTGGTCGTTGAACATTGTTATGACTGTCATCATAGCCTAAACCTCGACGATCATATGACTGTTGTTGTTCTGCCAATATTTGATCCAGTTTATCTGTGCCACCATTCATCATCCTCACAGTTTTCATTGTATTGTCATGTTCATTTGATAGTTTCTGAAATTTCTGCTCCTTTGCTTCTCAATCTGCAATCAAAATATTGATTTTAGTTTCCAATTGTTCTTTCTCAGACATATGCATTTTTACCTTAAGCTCTAATTCTCTGTTTAGTTTATTAAGCTTGATACACCATTTGATCAATTCTTCATAGACTTCAGACATTTCATCAAGAGTCAGTTCACTATCACTGTCTATGTCAATTAATTTTGGAAAGCATTATCTTACCTCTGTTTCTTCATCTAGTTCAATATTTGTCATACTTGGATTTTCACATTTAGATGAATCAACTTCACCATGTAGAGTAACGAAATTATTTGTTTGTTCAGCTCTTTCCTCACCTTCATCAATTTGTTCCTCATCTCTCCAGGTAGTAACAAAAGACTTCTTATGTTTTTTGAGATGGGTTGTACATTCAGCCTAAATATAACCATAATCTTAACATTCCCTGCACTGTATTCCTTTGTTAGTCCTGATATTAGAATCAACACAATCAGAAGGAGACTTACCAAAAGATTTTCTATTTCCGGTATTGTTTTTGAATTGACCGGAGTTTGGTTTGCCTTTGATTCATCTATACATTTTGTTGAAATTTCGCGAGATCAGGGACATTGCTTGCTGAACATCTTCAGAACAGTCAATTTCTGGATTAATGGGATCAGCAACTTGAAAAGCAATACTTTTGTCCTTCCAACTTGGCTTTAAGTTCATTTCGAAGGTTTCTAATAAGCAGATCAACTCATCATACTTCATTGTATCGATATCCTTTGCTTCTTCAATTGTAATTACTCATGAGCAAACCGTTCTGGAAGAGATCTCAGAGTTTTGCATACCAATGTTTCATCAGTCATTTACTTCCCAAGAGTGAATGACTCATTAGCTAGATCACTCAATTTTACATGAAAATCAACAATAGTTTCAGTTTTGTCCATGTGTAATTTCTCAAAGTGAGAACTAATCATTTGCAATTTGGAGCGTCGCATAGTTGATGTTCCTTCATGTGCTGTAGTAAAGTTGTCCAGGCATCCTGTGCTAAAATACATTGCACAATCAAACGAAACTGATTAACATCAACAGCATTAAAAATAACATTAAGAGCTTTACAATTAAAATTAGCGTCCTTATCCTCTTCCTCTGTCCAGGTATCTTTATCCTTCAAAAGATCCTTCTCATCTTTCGGAGGAGTCCATCCTTTTCAGACTGATTTCCAAGCTTTTTCATCTAGCTCTTTGATGAATGCAGTCATCCGAGCTTTCTAATATGAATAATTGGATCCGTTGAGAAGAAGGGGTCTACTCACCGATCCTCCTTCTTGTCATCCACTTATTGCTGTACAAAAAGATTCTAAATCCAAGATCTTTCACTAATTCGTTAGCGTCTGGCTCTAATACCGATTGAAAGAATCTTTTGCTAGCAATTCTACTATTAAGTATACTTAACATGCTAAATATATAAATTCTTGCAGAAAGTAAATGAACACCGAGATTTAACGAGGTTCATCCCATTGGAATATATCCAATATTAGGCTACGTCCTCAAGGCAAAGTCCACCTGAAAAATCCACTAAGATAAAAACATTAAAGTAGGTATAGTATTGAACAATAGAATCCCTCTAGTCTATTACTACCCTATACTAAGTTTTACCTTACAAATTCACAGCAAGAATCTCTCTTGCATATATCGCAATGTCTTTTAGAATCCCTCTGAAGATGACAAAGCTTCTCCCGAAGCCAAACTCCCCCTGAGTTCGGGAATTGTTTCACAAGTACCGTTATAACACTCCCATGACACGCTTGTAATAGTTTGTGATAGTGAGGGAGAGAAACTCCTCCCGAGTTCTGTTACCAATAAATATTTTCCCGAATATTTATAAGGATTTTCAGCGAGGACTCCTCCGTACATTGCTCAATCATCATCAATCTTTATCACTCAAAGATTATCTTTTTTTGGAAACGATAGCAATGTAAAAGGATTACAAGAGATATTAATTTCTAAAAGATAATCACAATACATTAATAAATATGGAAATATCCAATTTAGATAAATATGGAAATATCAATTTAGGATAA
>JAOXNR010001162.1:0-10236 GCA_028571225.1 Parsonsia alboflavescens
TCCCTCTTATATAACAAGAGAGTGATGTCTAGCATTCTTGGTTGAGTGAGATTATGAAATGCATGGCCATGCTCGAAAAAGTAGATATGAGGTATTTATCTTATTCGGTTTAATTAATCTATTCGGGGCTGAGAATTCAGATATTGAACATTCCATGACTCAAGTTCAATTATAACTTCTTAGACAAAGAGATTAAGACATGTTATTTTTTATCACGGAAGGTTTTGTCTCGTCACCGACATTCTCGTTAATTGGATCGAAATAATGTGTTGCTAGAAACTGCTTATTGTACATGACATTAAATATCATTTCTGTTAAATGCCAATTTTACAAGGACCTATTGGGTCACACATTCAGAACGTATCGCTTAATGGGTAGAATCTCGTTTGGGACCTAAACGTAATTAGCCAAAGTTGTTTAGGCTAATTCATGAATAGGAATTAACCAAAAAATAATTAAGAATTAATTATGTGACTGAATTGTAGTTTTCTAGGTTCGTTGAACCTGGACAAATTTTTCTCAGTCACACTCTGATAGGTCTCTCGTTTTGAATTCAAATCAGAATTCGAAAAAAAAGATTGATTTATCTAGAAGCCTTCTTATCATGAAGTCTTCTAGGGTTTTTCAATAGGACTCCTCTCTCTTTCTGTAGAGTTCTTTTTTTTTTTTTTTTTTGTCAGAGTGTCTACATAGAAAAAAAAAAAACAGAGAGTTCAGAGAGATTGAAAAACCAGAAAAACAATATTCACGATTGAATCTAGCAGTTCAATTGTGTTTATCCTATTGCTATGTTCGTGAGACCTACAATAGTAGTAGACGTTTGTGTGACGAAATAGAGGCAAAAGTAGGAGATTTTTGCTGGTGACTGTAAACAGATTCCAACGTTCATCTTCTATCTGAAAAATTGAAAAAGATAATCTCTATACCCTCTGTAGACCCCCTCCGATCGATGCCTGGAGGAGGTCTGTTTGTGGTCTTCCCTTCACTGCCATCGAAGATTGTTCCACAAAAATTGTTGAAAAGTCTGGCATTTCATCTCTTCCTTGCACAAATGTGATTATTGCTTTCCTTAACTTGGTTGCCCTAGCTGTTGTGATAGGACCAGCTGGTATCATAGGCAATGGATCACCATCATTTAATAAACTCAAATCCAAGCAACTTCACATCAAGAGTAGTAAGTAAGGTGCACCTCCTTGATAGAGCATCTGCTACCACATTTTCTTTACCTTTCTCGTATTGAATGATGTAAGGAAACATCTCTATGAATTCCATCCACTTTGCATGTCTTTTGCTGAGCTTTGATTGTCCCTTCAAGTACTTGAGGGACTCATGATCAGAATGGATGACAAAGTCCCTTGGCCATAAATAATGTTGCCAATGCTCCAAGACCCTAATCAAAGCAAACAATTCTTTGTCATATGTACAGTAATTCAAAGTAGCTCCATGTAACTTCTCGATAAAGTACGCAATGGGTTTCTTTTCTTGCATTAATACAGCCCCAATTCACACCCCCGATGCATCACATTCAATTTCAAAAACTTTTGAAAAATCGGGTAAGGATAAGATAGGAGCACAAGCAAATTTAGTTTTTAGTAATTGAAAAGCAGTCTCTTGCTCACTTTCCAAACTAAACTTCACCTTGGACTTGATAATTTTAGTTGGGGGAGCTGCAATGGTGCTGAAATTAGGCACAAATCTAATATAAAATGATGCAAGACCATGAAAACTTCTTACCTCACTTGCACTCTTAGGTGTTGGCCAATCTTTGATAGCCCTTACCTTTTCTTCATCAACATGAATTCCCTTAGATGACACAATATAGCCAAGAAATGTAACTTGAGGCAAACAAAATGAACATTTCTTCAAGTTAGCATAAAGCATTTCTCGTCTAAGAATAGTAAAAATAGCCCTCAACTGATTAACATGTCCATGTATGCCCTTGCTACAAAATAAAATGTCATCAAAGTAGACTACCAGCAAATTAACCTATGCAATCTCTTAGTACATGATTCATTAATCTCATGAAAGTGCCAGGTGCATTTGTGAGTCCAAAAGGAATTACAAGCCATGTTTTGTCTTAAAAGCAGTTTTCCATTCATCCCCTTCTCTCATGCGAATTTGGTGATAGTCACTTTTTAAATCAATCTTAGAAAAGCATATACTACCTCTTAATTTATCAAGCATATCATCTAATCAAGGGATAGGGAAGCGATACTTTACAGTGATTTTGTTGATTGATCAACAATCAACACACATTCTCCAACTTCCATCCTTCTTGGACACAAGTAGGACAGGTACCGCACAAGGGCTCATGCTTTCCCTCACATAGCCTTTGGAAAGAAGCTTCTCCACTTGTCTTCGTAGCTCCTTAGTCTCCTAAAGATTGGTTCTATAGGCTACCTTTTTTGGTAATGGAGCTCCCAGTATCAAGTCTATTTGATGCTCAATCCCTCTCATTGGTGGCAATGCCGTGGAAGCTCTTCCGGAAACACATCCTCAAATTCCTTCAAGATAGAACAAACTTCACTAGGAAGAGAGGAGTTAGTGTTATTATTAAAAACAGTAGATTGCAATGAATTTTATACATGAGTAAAACTAAAGGCTTGAAGCTCATACAAGCACTCCTGAACTCTCTTTCTTTTGCATTAAAACTCATTTTTTCTCCACTCTTCTTTTTGTTTTCTCTCTTGTTCTTTCCACACTCATTTCTGTTCAGTTTCTCTTTCTTCCCTCCGTCTTTTTCAGTTCTTTCTCTGTCACTCTCTCTTGTTTTCTCCTCATTTCGTCTCTTTTCTTTTTCTTCATAAAATTCTTTCATTCTCTCAAGAATTTTCTTTTGATCCATATAAGCTTCATGAGACTTCAAAGGGCTCAAATGTATCTCCCTTCCATCAAATTCCAAAGTATGCTTGTTCTTGTAACCATCATATGTCAACTTTCTATCATATTGCCATGGTCTCCCAAGCAACAAGTGTGTAGCTTGCATAGGCACCACATCACATAGCACCTCATCATGATACTTGCCCATAGAAAATGAGAACCTCAGTTGCTTGCCAACCTTCTCTTCACCACTATCATTCAACTATTGAAGCTTGTATGGTTTGGGATGGTCTAGGCATGACAATTTCATCTTTTCAACCAAGTAGGAACTTGCAAAATTCACACAACTACCACTATCCAGTGTGACAGTACGACAATGTCCCTGTATCAAGCATCTTGAATGGAATAAGTTCTCCCTTTGCAAGTCCTCTTCCTCACAAGCTTGTGTACTAAGTACCCTCCTAATCATATACATTTGCTCATAATCTCCTTCATTAGGATCAAAATCATCTCCTAGCTCTTCTCCTTCAACCACGGTTCCTTCCTCTTCATCCTCACTAGCCGATTCTACCATGTCTTTATTGGTCAAGATGATGTTCCTCTTGTTAATACATTGGTTGGCATAGTATCTGAAACCTTGACATTTGTGGCATTTTACATCTCTAGCCTTGAAAGCTGGAAGTTCACCCTTTCCTTTATCTCCTTGTGGCCCTTTGTTCTCTTGATACTTAGGCATGAAACCATCCTCCTTTGGTGGAAATTTAGGAGCCACTCCATCTCTCTTAAGCCAAGTATTTGTAGGCTTCAATGACGCATTTCCATAACTTTGTGAACCATAAGTCCTCCCACTTGAACTCCTCTTGTTCTTCAGTCGCTGGCTATGTCCACCACATCTTGTAGTAGATAAAATTAACATATCTCCACTTTGTCGGCTATCTCTCTATGCAAGCCACAAAGAAACCTTGCAATTGTTGCTTCTTCATCCTCTTCAATGTTGATTCTCATCATGGCTAACTCCATCTCCTTGTAGTACTCATCTACCCCCTTGGAACCTTGTTGAAGAGTTTGGAGCGTTTGGTAGAGTTCCCTATGGTAGTAAGATGGAACAAATCTCTTCCTCATGACTGATTTTAGTTCGGTCCAGGTAGATATAGGTGGTTCTCTGGCTCTTCTCTTGGTGATCACCAATTGTTCCCACCAAGTAAGTGCATAATCTGAAAATTCCACAATTGCTAGCTTCACTTTCTTAGCTTCCGAATAGTCATAGCAATCAAAAACATGCTCCACTTTGCTCTCCAAGTAAAGTAAGCTTCCGGATCATGACCTCCTTTGAATGGTGGAATGGTTAACTTAATGGTTCATGTTGACATCCCTTCTTCTTGGCTCTCGGTACTCATCTTCTTGCTGTGGTTCCCAGCTGTCTTTTTCTTCACCGAATGCTTCTTCAAACCGTTGTCCTCTTGGTTGTACTCCTTGCACATTTCCTCAACTTCCTCTGCCACCCTGTCGAAATTGGTTTTGCACAGCTCTATTAGGCTCGGGTGGAATGTCAAATGTATTCACCCTCTCTTCAACTCTATTGATCCTTGCACCAAGATCGTGTCTCATGGATCCCATGTCCTTCCTTATTGATCCCAACTCTAGTGACATCCTTTGTACGACTTTATTAATAGATGGCATTGTAGTATTATCCTCACCTATGTTAGAAGCAATTGATGCACTTGAACCTTCTCTTGCCATAATGGTACCTACAATTCAACACCAATTGATGCACTTGAACCTTCTCGAGCAGTTGGTAACATTTTCGCATAGCTTCTCCAAGGGCTAAGGACATTGCCAGGTTTTCAGCCCTGGCCTCAGATACATTCTCTCCCCTAGTAGGTCACTGATAGCTGCATAGGAAGCATTGGCTTTCTCAGCAGGGGCAAGGAGTTTTACATTTTCTTTTTCAAGATATGTTTTCTCGTCCTGGAGCTCCGAGACCAAGATAGAGAACTCCTGGTCCTTCACCCTCTCCATCCGTCTCCTCAGACGCTTACCTAAGAAGACAAGATTCTGCAAAAAGAAAGTAAGAAGGTTAGTACTCTAGAAGAATTGAAGTAGAATCAACCACAAAAAATGTAGAAATTAAAGAGACTTACAATAGTATGGAGAGAGGCCATGTACCAGTCTAGCTCATCATCAGCGAGCTGTTGACAATTTCTCGATCAATGGGAAGCACACATTCCATAAAAAATGACTGGGAGTGAAGCTACTGGAATAAGGAGTTTGAGGACTCCATGGCAAGGTCGGGGACCCATCTGGCAGTCCCTTCATTAGTGTGTTAGGCCAGGGACAGATTCCCCAAGGACCCCTTTGGCAAAGAGAGACATGACGAAGTTTTGTCATCGCTCCTAGGTCTAGTTTCTCATGCATATTTGATAATTCTTCAGGCACTTTTCAACCAAAAACTCCTACAATCAAAAATCAAGTATAGGGGAGTAAAATTGTCTAGAACGACATAATTAAAGTAAGTTACATAAGATAATGACATAAAAGGACATAAAACTTAGCATAATTATGTACAAATCATTCCCCCACACATGGACTTTTGCTTGTCATCAAGCAAATTTGTCTTTCATCCCCAACAGTAACAATAACAACACAAGGCCTCATATTGTAGTCTCCAAATCAAACACAAGACATGAAACCAAAATGCGAAATCAACTATTATCCCTTCTCAACAAAACTACAAATAACATTAAAAAAAATATGTGCATAAAAGGTGTCACAACTTCACATAATTTAGGTAAGAAATACTCAATCTTTATCCAACATAACAAAAAATCTTTAATCATCAAGTTTTGAAAACTATTTGAATCTACCCAAAGATAAGATCAATCAATCAAACTATCCCATTAAAGAATAACACAAGAAGCCTTTAAAGAAGAAATCATGATTATAAGCTTGTCAATTTGCATACTCTCCACTAATGATTTGGCTTATAATGTTAGGCTTTTGAAATTGGCTACAAACGAAGGATAAGGATAAGCAAATTTATAATATGAGAGAATAAATAAGTTCAAAAATTTAGGTCAAAAACTCATATCACAAATATTATCAACATGAATAGACAATCTCTTTCTTTTCACCAGCTCCATTCATTGCTCTTCCTTTCTTTCTCTTTTTCTTTTTTTTAATAGAGCGTCTCCCTTTTTTTTTTTTGTTCTTTTTTTCCTTTTTAATAAAACTTCGTCATACTTTATTTTCTTTATAAACTTAAAAGAAACTTTCCTTTTTCCTTTTTTTTTAGTCAACACTTTCCTTGCATCTTCATTCAAATTCATATATTCACCTTTCATCAAACATACAATTCTAGTAAAAATAAGTCCAAAAGAACATGGCCACTATTCTCTTAAAAACATTTAAAACATAGGGTACAAAAGTAAATAATGAGGTATAAAATCAAAGAACTAGAAAAGTTAGAAAACTATGACCAATGGATATAATGTAAATGGGTAGGCTTAAGGAAAGGCACAAACGTGTCAAAGAATGCCTTATGTTATCCCCGAACTAAAAACATTTCTATGGCTTTCGCCTTAAGCATGTGTAAAGACAAGTTCTAGAGTGATAAGAATGAGGCTAACAGTGAAATTCCAAATCAAGACAATTCTTTCAATTAATCGTTCTCTTTAGCATAAAAAGAATCATGAAGATTATTTATGAGAAAAACAAGTTTTCAAGCTTGAATTTTGTAAAGTTGCGTGAATTTTAGTTCAAAAAATTATTTGGGATTGTAGAAAGAAAAAGAAGTTCAAATAATCTCAAACACAAAAAGTTTCAATTATCTCATGTCTAAACTAAAAAATGACTATTCATATCATTGGAACCAAAAAACATAAAAACAAACTATCCTAAACACTGAAACAACATGAATGTAAACAAAAATATGCAAAATGAAAAAAATGAAAACAAAGACAACTGAGAAAATGAAAATATGACAAAAAAACATATAAAAAACAACACATATAAGACAACAAACACCCCCACACTTAGACTTTGCATTGTCCTCAATGCCAATAAAAACATATAAGAAAAAAGAAGATAAAAAAGAGGGAGGAGATATAATCACCCTTTACGAGAGAGCTCACGAAGAAGCTCCTAGTAGGAATCTAGGCAGGCATCTTGAGAGTCGAGCCTATGATTAAGTTGAATCCCAAGATGTGCAAACGGGGATTACAAGGCTTCTTGATTAGCAAGGACTTGACGCAACATGTCTGTAGTGGATTGGTGTAGTCTAGAAGTGGATGGTCTTGTAGAAGACGAAGGGATGTCTTGTGGATGTCGTCCTTGTTCCATGGTTTCAATCTCATCCTCCTCCCATTGTTGCTCCTCATGAGGGTGTAAGAATGAAAAACTCTCATAACGCCATATACATCACCACCACAAGAATACTTAAAATTTTTCATGGTAGTTGTGTTTATTATGGCCTAGGATTTAACAATTGTAA
Organism: Parsonsia alboflavescens; assembly: GCA_028571225.1. NCBI lineage: Eukaryota > Viridiplantae > Streptophyta > Magnoliopsida > Gentianales > Apocynaceae > Parsonsia > Parsonsia alboflavescens. The sequence continues at coordinate 7,310 of JAOXNR010001162.1, forward strand.
AATCTTTAAGAGGTAGATGGAAAGCTAGAAAAATATTGATTAATAACAATGGATAGCAAAAGGCCTTATTAACTCTAGGGGAAGTGTGAGCAATCTCATGCATGTTACGAAATACGATGGCAGGTAAAGAAATTCTAGGAATATTTCCTAATCCATTTTTCATGCGATAAAGAAACGCAATTCATTCAATGAAGAAGCTTTTGGAAAAACATTGTGATTGAGTAAGTGAGAATGCGAAGCGTTCCATCTAATTGTTTAATAGTGCATTGTCGTTCCTCACCTACTACATAATAAACTATCCCTAAATCATGTCTTGTTGTGGTGAAATCAAAGTCATCATTCATTTGGACTTTCTCATTATTATCGGAATTATAAAGACTAAAACTAGGGAGATGGAAAATTCTAGCAATAGTTTCTTTATTGAGTTGAATATGAATCCACCTAACATAAGTGTTAATGGTGTCCAATTCATTAGCGATTTATTAGAAATATTACCATAAATTCTTCCACTAACTTAGGATAGTAAATGTTAGGACAATTAGGATAGTAAATGTTAGGAAGATTAACAATAAAATCCCAACCAAGAACATGAAAGCTACATGTTATTCCAAGTTGTGTTTTTGGTGGTTCAACAACTTTTTTGTTCAAAAATCCAAGAATGATTTGCTCTTTCTTCAAGCCATGTTTGATTTTCCAAAGAAGAAAATTGTGTGTGATCATCAAGGGAAGGTGGTGGTTGTGGAGATGCTTCTCCTCTAGATGTTCTAGATCTCTTTTCTCTCCTAGGCATTTTCACAAACACTTGGTGCACACTCAAATTTTTTTCAAGAAATAAGTGAATGTAACTACAAATTTAAGCTAACTAAATCACAAGAAAACAACGTCAATTCAACAACAAGAAAGCAATCACAACTTCAACACAACAATCTCCAATTAAGTAATCCCATGTGCCTCCAAAACCAACATAATATGCAACGTGATATCAAACTAACAAAACTAACAATAATAAACATAAAAGAAGGTTAAAGAACAAATTTAGCAAGCTTCCTTTGTAGTTTGTTGAAGCAAGTACTCTTCCACTGATGAATTTCATAATTGAGGGTGAGAGGGGATAAAATGGGTTTGAGAATGGTGAAGAGAGAGAAAGAAGAGTGAAGATTAATGATGCAGGGTGAAGTAAATGGAGAAAAAGAAAGATTTTAATGGTGAGTATGGTAGATTTTGGAAGAGGAATTGGATAATTTAGAAAGCTAGGGTTTCAGTTGTGAGAGCGAGAGAGAGATATGTTCGAAATTTAGAAGGAAAGAATGAAAGAAGAGAAGGAAAAAGAAAGCTCTAAAAAGGAATTTTTAGGTGTGTTTGGCACCGGATGGTCTTCAGGTCAGTTTTTCAAAACAATCCAATGGTGATCCGGTGTAGCACCTGGTGAGCTGTCCGGCATCAGATGGTGCATGCGATGCATGCACTAGGCACCGGATAGTGCTATAAGGTACTGTCCTATGCACTACTTCCGTTTTCATTCCATTTTAATTATTTCCTATAATATTTGAAATGGGGTTACATCCTAACGTATAAAAATTGATAAATAACTACTAAATGAAAATTAAAGTTAAATATAAAATAAGAAATCTTATTGTTGGGTTGCCTTCCAAAAGCGTCGTTGGTTAAGTCATTTGGCCGAACGTTATACCTCCATCTATGGTTCACCATATGATGGCATCTCAAGGTCCATTATAGTCATTACATGACGTTCCAAACATTCATAGAATGGTTTGAGACAATGTCCATTGATCTTGACTACTTGTTTCAAGACTACTAACCTTAATTGCACCATGTCGCAAATCGTTAGTAACAACAAACGGATCAATCCACCTTGATATCAATTTTCTGGGAAATAACTTAAGTCTAGACATACAAAGCAACACCTTTTGACCACCAAAGAACTCTTTATGAGACAAGAATTTATCATGATAGATTTTCGTTTTCTCTTTGAAAATAGAAGCATTAACATAGGCATCATTCCTTATCTCTTCAAGTTTTTGAATTTGCAATTTTCTATGATGACAGGCATTAGAGAAATAAAAGTTGCATTGCTTAAAAGCCCAATATGCTTTAGGTTCAATTTCTATAGGAAGATGACAAGGTTTACCATAAACTAACCTATAAGGAGACATGACAATCGGTGTTTTGAATGCAGTCCTATAAGCCCATAAAGCATCTCCCAAATGTGAACTCCAATCTTTTCTATTAGGATTGACTCCTTTTTCAAGAATGGACTTAATTTCTCTATTAGAAACTTTAGCTTGGCCATTAGTTTGTGGATGATATGCAATACAAACTCTATGCCGAACATGACAAAGTTTAAACAAAACTTCAACAACCTTATTGCAAAAATGAGTACCTCTACCACTTATTATAGCCTTAGATATGCCAAATCTGTTAAAATGTTATCTTTTATGAAATCGACCACAACTTTAGCATCATTAGTCCTAATAGCCAAGCTTCCACCCATTTAGACACATAGTCAACCGTAAGCAAAATGTAAAGATTACCAAAAGATGTAAAAGGTCGTATGAAATCAATTCCTGACAAATCAAATATTTTCAAAAGTAAGAACATTAGTTAGGGGTATCTCATCTCTCCTAGATATGTTGCCTACTCATTGGCATTCATTACATGATTTGACATACAATAGAATCCACATTCCATAACTTTAGGAGCAATCCTTTTGGGACCAAAATGACCTCCTACTTCATATGTTTGATAAAATGCTAAAATAGATGCAATTTCATTATCAGGCACACAACGATAAATTACATTATTAGAACAGATTTTAAACAGTAAGGATCATCCCAAGTAGTATTTAGCATCACTCTTTATCTTATCTTTTTGAGCCCTTTGTGGTTCAGATGGTAATTCAATAGTCA
>JAOXNR010001163.1:0-10236 GCA_028571225.1 Parsonsia alboflavescens
TGAATGTGCTGGGTGCATTCGAGAGACCGAAAGGCATGACCAGCCACTCGAAGAGCCCGTCCTTCGTCTTGAAAGCCGGCTTCCACTCATCTCCAGGTTTGGTTCGGAGTTGATGGTAGCCACTTTCCAAGTCTATCTTTCGAAAAGATACCTGCCCCACTGAGCTGATCCAACATGTCGTCGAGTCGTGGAATTGGAAACCGATACTTAATCGTAATACGATTGATGGCGTGGCTGTCCACGCACATTCTCCATGTGCCATCCTTCTTCGGTACCAACAAAGCAGGCACCGCACAGGGACTGATGCGCTCCCGGATAAACCCTCTATCGAGTAACTCCGTCACTTGTCGCTTCAGCTCCTCATGTTGCTGTGGGGACATTCGGTAATGCGCTTTATTCGGAAGGATAGAACCCGACATTAGATCTATTTGGTGTTGGATATCTCTCAGTGGAGGCAACCCAATCGGTAACTCATCCGGCAACAAGTCTACAAATTTAGTCAAGAACTCTTGAACTTGTTCTGGAATCTCCAACTCAGCCTCACTGTTGTCCGATGTCAACAAGTTAGTCGCATCTAAAGCAAAACAAAACTCGAACTCAGTCACCTCTTCTTCAAACTCCTTTCGTGGCAGGCAAATAATTATCTTCTTACTATCAATCATTCCTTCTCGCATGGGCTGAATTACCACTTTCTTTGTCCCTCGATTGATAGTATAATAGTGCGTGTACCCATCATAGGTCACATGATTGTCATATTGCCATGGCCTAGAGAGTAGCAAATGAGAGGCATTCATCGGGATGACATCACAGTAGATAGTGCTAGAATACTGAGGTCCAAACGAGAATTCCACCCGGCACTACTCTGAAACCCTAACCTCGGTATCATTATTTAACCATCCCAAACGGTAAGGCATTGAATGAGGTTCCATCTTCAACTGAAGCTTCTGCACTGCCGTTTGTGAGATTACATTCACACAACTCCCTGTATCAATAATCACATGGCATACCTTCCCTTTAATTGTGCACCGAGTTGTGAAAATGTTTATCCGCTTCCAATCTTCATCGGCTTTGGGTGCTAAACAAATCCTCCTCAAAACCAAATTATCTCCTCGGATATCTTCAGGTGCGACATAACACGTATCCTCCTCTTCATACACATCATCACCAACATACTCTTCAGATTCTTCTTCAGCACCCTCCTGAATCAGTAATTGTGACCTTAGCCTCGGACATTCATTCACATGGTGCCCTACTTGCTGACATCTATGGCACTTCATATTAGCTTTATTATTGGTGGTAGATTTATTCGGTGCATTACCTGACCCTTGGCTGAGCTATGCACTACCTTGTCCGTACTGATTTTGGGCTGAAGAACTACCCACAGGGAGGAGGAAAGCCTCTTCCAAATCCAACACTTCTGCTGCTAGCCCTCGCTAGACTCTTTTCCACAACTTGTGCCTTTGTGTGCCCGTCCGTGATAGTGGTAAAGGTATGGACCTGTAAAGCATCCTAAGTAACAGGTCGTAGCCCATGGAGATAACGTGCCACGAGCTGTTCCTGAGTTTCGCTCAGTTGGTTCCTCGCCACCATTCGGAATAACTCAAGCGTGTATTCTTCGATGCTCCGAGAACCCTACGTCAAGCTTTGAAGATTCTGGAACATAGTCTGCTGGTAATTAAAGGGTAGAAACTCCTTGCGCATCTCTCTTTTGAACTCATCATAATCGTCCAAAACTGGAAGCCCATCTAGGTATCTCATATATCGAAAAGATTGCCACCACACGGCAACCCTATCCTTGAACCTCATCACCACCAAAGATACTTTCTTTTCTTCCGGAACCTCTTTTAACGAAAAGAGTTCATCCATTGAGCTCATCCTATCTAAGAATTCTTCAGGCTCCAACCCTCCTGAAAATTCTGGAACCTCCATCTTAAACCCTAGATCCCAACGAGGGACGACGGGTTCACGTTCAATGTCTCTAGGCGGTTGGTAGCCGCTGCTCATTCCCCTCGATCGAACCCTAGGTTGTTCACGCGATGGCCTCCCGAAATCGTCCTCAACATCTTCGTCCACCCCTTGATGCAATCTTTCAAATTCGGGCTGTTCTGGTTGTCGGCCAGTCGCCAGACGCTGCACCATCTGTGTCAAATCTTGTATATGTTGCTCACAACTCTCCCTCTTTAGCCGCATCTCCCATCGCAACTCTTCCCTGTCGCACCTAGACTCTTCCCAATCCACCATGTCGTGCCTACTGCAGCTAGATCGTGCCTACTGCAGCTGATCTACCATGTCGTGTCTACTGCAGAAATCGTGGCAATAGTGAACAAACATTCTCCATTAGATCCTGTCGAGATGCCTTCACATCAGCAGATGGCTTTGGATCATATAGTATTATCGAAGACCTATCAATGAGAATTGAAGTAACACCTAGTGGTCGTGGAGGTAACAGGGCATCAAAACCTATATATACAGTGTAAATATTAAATCAATTAATGTCAAATAAACCATAATTTAAGCCAAGAGTTCAATAGAAAAAGAAAGTGAAATACCTCCCCATGTCTCCCCAAACCTAGCCAGTGATAAAGGCATCGAAGCCGTAGGTTCCCGACTCCACTTGAGATGCCCTAGTCACCTCCCATGCACCTCGAAGAATGCTTTATAATTTGAGTTAGTTAAAAATCAAAATTGTATACATATATTGTAACTCGACTAAATTAAATAAAGATCAAAACTATTTTAAAATACTTACATAAAGGTAAGCTTGAGCGAGAGCGAAGTTGGCTCGGCATGGGTAAAGGTCTGATGTCCCCTCACCTCTCTCCGCAATCCCCTTATATACTACTGATCCACGTGATCATCCTCGACTAGGCCCTTCACGGATCTGACCTTTTTGAAGTCTAACAAATGACAGGGCCCCCCGATCGAGCACCTATCACAAAAACTTAGTTAGAATATAAAACCAGGAAAGTTATAAAATTCCAATAAATTTTTAAAGATTGAAATACCTCACTGAATCTTTGGTGTTGCGGAAGACATCCAACTATGCCAAGTTGAGGGTGCAAGGGAGGAATCACCCCCTGCACCACTGGCTCCTCCAAAGTAGGAGGAATCTCCGTATGCACCTCCATTACTCGAGCTGTTCTCGCCACTTTTGTCCTTGGCTTCTTCTTTGGCCTCGGCGACTCGATGTAGTGAGCTGAGTTGGTGAAAGGTGATCATACACCTGCAGCCGAGGTCTTGGCCCGAAGTGTTCGATCAATCTCCTAATAGAATGTAAAAAATAATCAACAATAAGATTTATCCGACATACATAGAAAATACTCATATGAAGTAAATAACTACAATTAAAAAAAAGAAAATGAATGAGAATTAGCAATCCTACAAAATTACCTCTGGAGGGATAGGATCGCTAACTGTGGGAGCCGATGGATCGACTAAATCCTCTATCCCACTAACAGATGCATTGATCTATTATTTAAAAGATTATCAACAATAAAATTAAAAATTAAATAAGATACAAAAACAGAAATGAATAAAAATTTACGAACTAGAATTTACCTGGATGGTATCGTCGAGGACTATAGGAGCTGTTGGAGGGAGGTGGCTTTCGGCCGGACATCAATGTTGATGGAGTGTGTAACCAACTCCGGCATGGGAGTATTAGGCTCCCGAAAAGGGGAATCATGCAATGGTGGATCATCTCCACAACTGTAATCCCTCTCCAGCATATCGAGGAGACGCTCGATATGCGTGAGTCACTCGAGGACCACGTCTTGCCTCTGGATGGCCTGGCTCTCGTACTCAGCTAACCGATCTTGGGCCTGGTCCTAATACTGATGCAAAAGGGCCTTGACCCTAGCCACGAGAAGATCGACCAAAGCAGTAGACTATAATTAAAAATCTTAGTCAGAATATATACTATGAGATTCACGCATTTTATTGAAATAGTAAGAGATAAATACCTGACATCCACTCCTCTCCAGTCAAGTAGGGCTGTTAGATTCTTGCTTGCTTGTCCTCTCCTCAATCGGAAGACTTGGTGGTATGGCCTCAATACGCGGACTCCGAACCTAATTACAAGGCAAGCAAACCAGCAAAATAATTACAATCACGTTCTATAGCATCGACTAATCTATTGCAATAATATAGAATGTCATAAGATACATACCCTCTACCGGATCTTATCGGATCTCATCGGATTGATCGAAAAATCTTGATCAATCCTCTCCTCAGTCGAATCTCCAATAGAACATGGGATCTAAAATAAAAGAAAAGTAAAGTAATTATGATCTTAATATTTAGCATTTTACAAAATTAACTTAAATTTTGGAAATTATGATTAGTCTAAGCTCATTGATAGGTTGAACAGGCGATCCTTGTCTGCCCACCTCCCTAAATGAGTTGGGTAGATAATTACCCCAACAGGTCAGTACAATATAGGAGAGGCAGGCGAAATCAACCCAGTACAACTGTTGCTGCTTCACCTAATCTGACTCGATATACGGGGAGCTTGAACGCTCCTATAATTAGTAATTTAATTTAGTGATATTATCTAATTTTGAAAATGAAGGTGAACATTAATAAGGTATTTACTTACGGTAGTAAGCAACTAGATCTAGTCAACTGAGTGTCCTACCCGGGTCGTAGAAGGGCAAGACACCTCAGGTGTCATGGATCTACCTAGGAAGTGCAACGTAGGGATGGTAAGTAATCATATACCCACCACTGATTAAAGATAAAATTAAAAGAAAATTCAAAGCAGTATTTAGATATTCTAAAAAAAATCATTGATATATGAATGTAAATAATAATATTAAAACTTACTAGCAACAGCTAACAGTTGTCGTACAAGTGTCTCTTCCTGATGTTTTCCTCTTCGATAGCTTGCCGATAGGAGTGTACCGTCATGCTCCACCCAATCATTCCCTAGGGGAATGACTCTGCAGCCTCCAGATTGTCTAACATCCTCCATATATAAAAGGCAATGGTTGTAGATGGCTCACAGGTGAGTATCTAGTTACCTATGATGATGCCGTATGCCAGTCTGAGGGCATCATCAACTAACAACTCTCCCACTGCCATGGCTTGCCACCTCCCCAAGATCACATCTGGAGTAACTGGATTGGTCCCATCAATCAAGCAATGGCAGAAGTGACCATCACTAGGCTCTCAATAATGTGTTAGTCTACTCTCCCATAACGTAGACTGGTGAGGAGAGCGTACTCCTGGAGGCCCAATCTATGTAACTAATCCCCAATGAAGAACCACGTCTCGTCGGGCAGCACACCCTCCACAGTGACCTCCCGTCTCAAGAAGTAAGGCAGCCTTGAAGTAGTAGGCTCCATGTTAATGGGAAAGATCCACCATGTATCCAAAGGGGCCAGTATGAAAATGCTCTAGTGCCCCATGGCGCTGTAGTAGCTCGACTGTCTGGCTGACGCTATTATGCTTAGGGTGTGCGCTAATGTTCCCGACAAATACAAAGGGATCATGTCGGAGCAGAAAGGTATGACGGGGTAGGGGATCCATATCTTTATAATAATTGGCTGAAAATAACTATAATATATTTATTTATAAAACAAATTAACTATAAATTATAAAGTTGAAAATATTAATTATCACTATCGAATTAATCACTAATTAATTTTAGTATCTAGTGACCATAATAATAATAAGATTTACAAAAATTTAAAATATATTTATTTATATAGAGTAAAAATATGTAAAAATTTATGTCCACAACTTTTTTTAAAAAGTTTGTTATCAAAATTAAATAAATTAAGCTAAAAGAAAAAAAAAATTTTTTTTAATCTATTTCGGTCCTTGGTGATAAGATTTGGAACTTTCAAAAATAAAGCTGTCTCAAAAATTGAATTGGTGAAAAAATAAGGTTTTAAAATTATTTCGGATCTTGGTGGTATAATTTTGGACCTTAATGGTCAAAAATTAAATCAGTGAGAATTTGTGATATTTCGGACCTCGGATTACATTTCGAAGTTGTAGAGGTTAAAATTACTATATTTCGAAACTAGATTTTGATATTTCAGATCTTAGAAATTGAAACTAAGAGAGGAAAATATTTTGAATTTTGATGAAATTTCGGATCTCAGTTATTATTTTGGACCTTGGTGATGGGATTTCGGAACTTGGTTATGGTATTTCGGAACACAACCAAAACTATTTGAGATTTAACTTAGATCATTTCGGAGCTTATTTAAACTATTTCGGACCCTAGTGATTTGATTTTAGGACACACACCACCAAAACTATTCGAGACTTAGCTTAGATCATTTCGGATCTTGGTTATGATTTTGGACCTTAGTGATTTGATTTCGGGACACAAACAACCAAAACTATTCGACACTTAGCTTAGATCATTTTGAATCTTGGTTATAATTTCGGACCTTGCATATGGAATTTCAAAACATGTAATGGATTTCGAAATACAAAATTGGGATTTCGATCCTCGCCTAAACTATTCAGAACACACAATGGTTATTATTTCATTCCATTTTCAAAACAAATATTCAATCTCAAATATGCACAATACGACAAAGTTTAATCCATGTTTTCAACAACAAAATAGAAGTTAAACAACACATCCTTTTGGTACATTTCAAGCATTCAAATCAAAATCATGCTTTCAAGAAACAAAAATACAATGTCAATAAGCTAACACCGTAATTCTTGCTTCGCATTTCACCAACTAACAATGCTTAACATTACAGTCTAACAATCTTAAGTCTAACAAAATCAAAGTTCAAGTGTGAAGAAAGCCTACCAGGAATGTAGTGATGAATGGGTGATCAGTGGCAACAAGGGGATCAATGTTCCTTCGACACTATTGGTGAGTGTGTCGAATGGATTGGTAATGGAGTGTTCGAAGAAGGGAAGGAAGAGGAGCTTGACAGTGGAAGGGATTGAAGTAGTGAGAGGAATTCGATGAAGAAAGAGAAGGGGAGGAGGAGTTGGGTCTCGAAAATATGAAGGGGAAAGGTTTCGGGTCCCCCTTAGTCTCGATTTGGGTAATGAGTCACGAAGGATAAGGGTATAATTTTCCGTTTGTGGATCAAGAGAAACTGATACAAAATGTTAAAAGTTCAATTTACGTATAGAGTGAAACTAAAGTAATCCAAATAGGTTGAATTAAAATGTTTTCAGAAATTGGGTAAAATGAGAATATCCATTTCAATTTGGGTGTATTTGAAAATTTCTTTCTAAAGAAGCATTAGGTAAAATTTTGATTTTCATTGAATTTGGGATCAAAATCAACATTGAAGAAAAATAAATAATATTCCTAACATTTCAAAAAAAATTGTCGTTGAAGGTTATTTTAGAAAAATTAAGGTAATCAATTACTTTTCCTTTATGGATAATGTTGCCCCTCATTATTACATTAGACTTTTCTCCTCTCTTATTGGCTGATTAGTTATTGACAATAATAAAACAATAAATTAAATTTGAAAGAAGTGAAAAGGAAAATTAATAAGAAGGGTAGAGGAAGTAATTCATTTATACCTTTTATCTTAAACTGTATAAAAGATAATAATTTTGAAATAAAAACTCCCTTCTTAAATGATAATCATTTTGAAACGGAGGGTGTACTTACTAGTGATTGTTTTTATTGTTTGAGAACTTCTATATATTTTCTTTCAGGAATTGTGGCCAGGAGTAACAATTTTTCCCCTAAAATAAATGTACATGTGGAACACACGAGAGGGGAAAAAAAATGGAAGGATTCTATAATGAATATGGTGATGGGATATAAATAATTAAATGTAAATTCAGTGCATATAAATATATAAAAATAAAATTTTTGAATGTTTTGAAGTTAAATACAAATTCACTGTGTATATAATATATAATAGATAGATAAAAAACACCAAAACCTTTGCGTTTAAGTTAGACATGAATCCCTTAAAAGTATATAAATAGTTAAAGTCCATGTGTACTAATGGCTATTAGTTTAAGTCTTGAACTTAAGGGGGGTAATGATTGCCAGGATCTCAGGCCTCTTCGCTTGCCCCCGACTAGTCGATCCCAATCGCATACCCATATAAATACTTATTCTATCGGAACACGAAGAGTCTTTTCTGCTACATGAACTTCTATTCTGCTTTGAAACATCGATCTTGTTCTCTGTTGGAGGAGAAGCTCGAGGACATGGACACAGATGCAGGAGTAAAGAGCAGGAGGAATTATCTAGTTTTGTGTCCTTAATGGGGTCTTCTGAGGTGTTACAGACCTTTCCGTCATTTGGCTTACATCGTGCATCATCCATATCTGCATCAATATCAGCTTCCTCCACCTCCAAATAAAGTATCAAAAGGTTAAACGACCAAAGGATTTTCATTGGGAAGAATGCAAGAAATTCATTTCCGTGGCAACTCTAACGACACGTCCAGAATTAGTATCACGAGATAAACCTAACATGCAAATGTGCATTAGCATTGCTCGTTCTCAATTTGATTGAAGAATAAAGATGTCTTAGAAAATATTTTTTGAAAATATGATCTACCTCTGATCATACAGGTTCTCTAAAGCGGAAGGGAAAGTTTTATTTATTGAAAAACGGAAGCTTCCTTTCAATAACAGTGCCCTGGGTATCTAAATTGCAAGCATATGCTGGAATATCACTCCTTTTTATTATTCTATCTGTGAACCCGAACTCCTGGAAAGCAGCCTACTGTACAAATTCTGCAGCTAATGAGAAAAGTTAATGCATAACTGCAATAATTACATTAGAGAAGAAATTACAGGCAGCAGCATCTTTTCCTAATTCAAGCACTTGAGATATAGATAATAATGGACCAATACCTCATAATCGATGTCACTGAATCAGATCCCTCGTCTGCTGCCGAGTCTGCCATCTCTTCGCTCTCAAACTCCACATTTTCTCCAATTTCATCACTTAGCTCTTCCTGTTCCATTTACAATCTCTGGAAGAAACTGATCTTCATTATTATCGACATTGTTTTGGTTACTTCCATCACCCAAAACATTTGATGCATGCTAACTTGCAAATTGTTCTGTCTGGAGTACAAGCTACATTCACAGATCGTAGCCTGCTAGAATCCCGAGGGATTGTTGCTGCTTTATCCATATTACATTCGTTTATATCTCTGATACCTAGAACCTTTTGCCTTTTGACTGTGCAACTCAAGCGAATGTCGAAATCAAGTTCATTAATCTTTTCATTTGGGCTAACAGGTCTAACTGAGGCAGTTGACAAACTATTGTTAACATGTCATATTATATTGGTCCTAGCTAACTGAGCACGTCGATCCTCAGAGGAGTCTAGATTAGCAGAAGATAATGCAGTAGATTTCTCACCCACCATTATGTCATAGGATTTTTGCAGAAGACGATGGGACTCCACAACAAAAGATGAAGTTGATCCTTAAGATTCAGTGACTTCTCAAGAAAATTAACCGCATGGGTTGCAGGGAGCTGATTGTGGAACAGAGTCAGATGCAACTGAGGTGAACTTCCTGAAAAGAAATTAAAAGAACATGAACTAGTTGCACCGGAGTTCAAAGGATAATATAGAAAATGACCATCTTCAGGGGTCTGGAAGAGTAAAGGATGCATCTGAAGATCTGACTCATCTTTTTCTTCTGCCCGTTTCTTATTCCTGATCACAGAATGCCGGTTACCAGAGCCAATATTCACTGAAGCATTTACAACTTGTCCCTCTTTTGCAGCATAAATTAGACCCAAATTTGGGGAGCACTTTGTCACTTGTGGAACACCAGTTTCTGCTCCATGAGTGACAGAAGCCTTTGAAGATGTTGCACCTTGATAGCTCTTAAAAGCTGACTGTGACATTTCACGGACAGAAGGTGGAATATTCACAGGAGGCAAGTCTGGAGCTAACTTTACCAAACAGGAATGATTAAATCTCCGTCCCCCGTATGCTCTAGAACAAGAAAGAGAGATGGAAGAAGATGTTAGACTGAAATTCAAGGCCTTAATTCCCTAGATCGATGCATAAATGAAATAGGGACATACCTGATGTCGATTCCATGTGAAGATCTTGAAGCGAAAGCACAGATCTGGATTGCTGGAGGCTTTTTCCCTTTTGAGCCCTCTGTATGCCCTTTTCTGGCAGATGAGAAAACCAGCGAGAAAAAGAATATCTCACGATCTATTTTTTTTATTGTTGTAAGTAACGTTTTCTCTATATCCCTCATAAAAGGCTAACCAGACCTTCTATGGTCTTGATCATCATCGGGC
>JAOXNR010001164.1:0-10233 GCA_028571225.1 Parsonsia alboflavescens
TTAGTAAAATTTTTGCAAAACAACATGCTAAAATAACCTTCTCTTTTCCGAATTAGTAAAATTTTTGCAAAGCAACATGCTAAAATAAACTAAATGATGAATTAAGTCTTTTGATATAAAATTTGTCAAATTATTTCAATTTTGGATGGAGAAAGTATTCTTATAAATGATGAGTAGCAAATTAATTTTATGTGAATTTTTATATTTAAGTTTATCCAAGCGTGCCAGATAGAGAACTTAGTAAATCTCGCAATGGAGTTTGGGGCCAAGATCACCCCTACTCTGATAATTTCTAGTTTGTTGGCTGCCACCGGTGGTCTCATGCACTGCTATAATATTTGTGTATTGCATGTTGTAACATCTGTGGACTCTTTCTTGGAAAAGTTTTTCCCGTCAGCATTCTGGAGGATGAAGGAAACAAATGGCCGGATCAACAGCAACTGCTGCCTATGTGATGATCAAGTACTAGCAGAAGGTTCGGTCGGGGTTTCATCCTACTAGAAGGTTTGGTAGGGGTTTCATCATGTTGATTGCTGGCCTTTTCTCCAGCTGGAGTCATCCTTAACGTTGCAGCTCATATATATGTCTATATGATTTTAACTATTGAAATCACATAAAACTCTATGGAATTCCCTAAATGGAAACCCACCACAAATTTTTTGTTAGAAGCCGCACAATACAAATCAAGACCTATTACTAGTCAATTTAACTAGGTGTTATTATTACCGCTTCTCCAATTCAATCTAATCTCTCCCAATGTGTAGATTAAACCTTATATCATACAATTATTGACCAGATAATCATAAGCATTAAAAGGAAGTAATAACAATAAACCAAGATTTGAGATTTGAATAAACAAAAATCAATTAATCGTAAAATTCATAAAAGTTTTAGTCTTCACGAAGCCCTTAACCACAAAAGATTTAGCAATAAATATCCATGAAATAAAACATTGTTTGATCAAACATAAAATCCTAAGATAAAAGATACAAAAGCGAAATCCTAGAATCTCGCAACCACCAATTGAATTTGAACTCCAAAAACCATCTTGTTTTTAAGGACTAGGTACAATACAAACCCCTATTTATAAGTTGACAACAATATGAATTCTAATAGGAGTAAGAAACAAAAAGTAGTTTTTCAAAATATATTCTAAGATATATTCTAAAGATTTGGGGATCTTATCTACCTTTTTAAATCAAGACTCCTCCTTTGACTCTTCTTCCATACTAGCTTTTGGAATATTTTTCTTCTTCAATAGAGATTGCCACCTTTTTTCACTTTTTTTGGGGGTATTTTGACTATATCTGAATATTTTATTATTACAAAACCAAATATGAGAATAAGTTTTTTCTTAAAAAAACATATTTTATTATTGAATTTAAATACAATTAAAGTCCGAAAATATATAATAATTCCAATTAAAATACATATATCACTTTAACCTTTCAAATTTGTGTCATAATGTCATGGCTTTACAAGATTTGATGAGTAGAATAATTGGACATTTAAGGACCTAACCTTTGGTCAATGTTACAGTTTAATCCTTATCTTCCTTAGTAATTCTAATCGTACCTTCCTTAAGGACCTAACCTTTGGTCATTGGAAAACTTAGTAATTCTAATCGTATTTTTGGAAAACACCAAGTCAACACAAACCTGGCGAAATTAATTGGTGCAAATTCAGTACTATATCATTCAATTATTCAGAAATAGATATTAACTGAAATCCTGATAAGCTAAATTTCGGTTTCTGACTTACCAAGAAATGGAATTTAGCTGCTCCAGAAACATGAATTTAATTCAGCAAAATTCAATTTATACCATTTTTTACAAATTGAATAATGTAGTATTAAATTTGCCCATGTTAATTTGGTCAAGAGGTTGTGGTCTGAACTTTCCGATTGGTTTTTTTTAAAGAATAGGATTCGAAAGACCAAATGGTCCAATAGTAATTTTTTTGAGAACCAACATGACCAAAAAAATAGATTAAGGACTAAAATGTAAACTAACAAAAGCTTAGATCCTTAAATATCCAATGACTCTTGATGAATATTTATTGCTACTTTTTCAATCCATCACTTAGGGTATTTTTACTCCAATTTCCTAGGTAGGTTGGCTTATAGGGGGTTTTTAAGTATTTTGATTAAGTCAATGCATAGTTTCCTGTATCCTTAAGGTTTGTGTAAGAGTCTAAAACGACCTATATTTTGAATCCAATGGAGTATATGTTATGTTTAAAATACCCTAAAATAATTTATATTTTGGGTCGGGAGGGATAATTTTTTATTGAAATAATTCAACCTTTAAAAGTATACTATGATGCCAAAAGTTAACGTTCAGATCATTTCTCCTTTCTTATCAGAGATCGCACCCACTAGAATACGAGGTGCACTCATCATTTTGTTCAAACTCAACAAAAGTATCCGTGTTGTCCTTGCCAAACTTGGCAATTACAGAGCAACAAAGTAAGTCCTTTTTTCCTTTATTTTTTCATAGTTTCTCCAAACTTTCTTTATTCCATATCTATATAACTCTTGTTTATTGCATAATTGATGATTGAGATTTCATTTCCTTGTACAATTACATAATCAATGGAAGATGGGGATGAAGGTTATCACAGGGATTAGCAAGAACACCATCACAATTTTTCACGTTGGGTGCCTTCCTTTTGTAGTTGAAACTCCTATTACTCCCATTGAACGTGGTTACTTTGTAGAAGGAAAACCAATGCTACAAAGATTTGAGGCATTGAAAACATTAATGAATCAAAATATCTAGAACTTATTGAAGCTAGTAGCATTGTTAAGGAAGTGAAACATCCTTTCAGAAATCTTCCCATGAGAAGAAACAGACCTCAGTTAGTCATCGCAGTGGCATTATAGGTAGGGTTTTTATTTACTTCTTCCATCTTGAATTAAATATCCTACCTTGACTTGATAAAATTTTAATAAAATTTTAACCAATGTCAGGAATGAGATTATCAATCCTAAAGTGATAAAAAAATTTGGATAGAGAGAGTAAATTTCGAATTCAATCCCATTTCCTAGATGTTGATGATGTTCCTTTCTTTAAATTATTGATCGGAGATATTCCGACAACTTAATGGAATCTATGCTATAGCAATTAACACATCACTCTTATCTGAAAAAATAGGATTTGGAAGTCATGCAGATTTTTATTTATCTATTATGATTGGAGCTGTCTTTGTTGTATTTAACTTAATGTCAATCTACTTTGTGGACCAAGAAGTATTACATTTATCAATCTCTTAGACGCAAAAAATTTTTCTCTCCCTTCTTTCTAGAGTCCTTCATCACCCAAACTTCCTCCACAAGGCAGATGGCAGTTGCAGCGCTGCCACCTGCCCCTGTCGCACCACCAACTCCTGCCGCACCGCCTGCTCCTTCTCCATGGTGAAGAGGATCTTTCTCCTAACTTTTCAAACCTCAAATAGCTGGTCCTGCTGTCTCTGTTATGCCACTGAAATCACCCCAAAGTTTCAAGGGGGAACCTGAGTTTTTCTTCACCAAAATTGAGATAGCAAAATTGGCAGAACCATTCAAGCTAGCTCTGGTTGGAAAATTTTCTTATGGGAAGCCATCACTTGACATAGTTAGGAAATCAATGCAAACCATCGGATGCAAAGAAGATTGATCAATTGGGTTGATTGATGTGCTCCACATTCTGATTCAGGTAACGCACGAGGTGGATTATTGCCGCCTCTGGTCCAAAGGTGTCTGGATGCTGAATGGGGTCCCGATGAGATTACTTAAATGGACGCCTCAATTCCACATGACAGAAGAGCCATCAACGATCCCTGCTTGGATCGCCTTTCCTGATCTCCCTATCCTTTTTTTCACAAAGGAAATCTTGCATTCATTTGCATCAATCATGGCGAAGCCTCTGAAAATTGACATCCCTACTGTCAATCTGTCGTGACCAAGCACAGCTAGGGTATGTGTGGAATTAGATCTGCCTCTTTCACTGCCAAGCAGAATTTGGATCGATCAGGAGGAATCGGGTTTCTGGCAACCAATAAAATTCGAGCATACGTTGAAATATTGCTCCTACTACAAGAAAATCGGACATTCGGAAGATCATTGTCATACGAAAAATCTGGAACTGAAGCCAAAATTGTAAAACCAGGCCGCCACCGCAAAACAGCCTTTAACGCAGCAGAAAGACAAAGTCGCATAAGTTTGGAAGCTTAAGGCTGTTGATACGATGGACCCGTCGTTGCAGAAATCTTTGGGGAATCAGCCAATTCTGTCACATGTTGATCACAGAGGGGTAACTAAACTTCAGGAGACAATCGCACAACCAGGAAAACCCAATTCAAGAGTCTCCTATACAGCCAGCAGAAAATCCTACTCAAGTGCCTTCTATGCAGGTAGAGGAGAATCCAATTCAAGTGATTAGGGAGCCTTCTGTACAGCTAGCAACTCAGATGCAAGTACCATTTGCAACTCAGACCCATGTACCTGAAATTCAAAACATGCTAACGCACATTGTCGATGGAGACACTAGCTCGGGCAGGAAAACACCACAGAAGGAGCATGGTACAGGTACTTCAACTTCAACTTCTGCAGATCATGTTTCAGCCGTTCAATCCCAATCAGGTCTGCAGAGAGCACCAACACCAACATCAGGGGCCCAATTACAGGCTGCTACTTCAAGTTCCAGCGAATCGGCAAGACTCTGTAAATCCTATTCGGAAGGACAGAAACATGGAATTTACCGCAGATGTTGAGCATATAAATGTGGTTGTTGAGCTACCAGAGGTACGAGTTGCCCCCCCAAGTGTCATCAAAAAGAAAAAGGATGTCCCTCCTTTGAACGTCATCACAAGACAACAGTCCCGACGTAGCTCTTCCTCTACTCCGTCAATATGAATAAGCTTCTCATATGGAATATTAGAGGTATTGGGAACTCCCCCTCTCTAGCAAAGTTGAAACATTATATTTTGGTGCATAGACTTCAGATAGTAGCAATTTTAGAACCCATGATTAATGCTACACAAGTAGCTTCTTATGCTTTTAAATTAAATATGACCAATTTCCACTCTAATTTAAATGGGAAAATTTAGTTGGTTTGGAGCTCGGATTTGGGGTTAAATATTACACATGACTTGCGTCAAATGCTTTCTTGTTCGATGACAAATTATATGGATTTGGATGGAGCATGTCATATGTCGATTGTATATACTACTTGTGATTACATAACTCGGAGATTACTATGGAAGGAGATGGCTCCCCTCTCAAATTCCAATGAACCATGGCTGATTGGGGGGATTTTAATGTGGTTCGTTCCTCGGAGGAAAGTTGGGGGTCAATTACAGCAGTACATCCAACTCAGGAGTTTAATGATTGTGTTTACCATTGCGGTCTTCTTGACTTATCTTTTGTTGGAAGTAATTTTACTTGGTATAGATCAACTTTTCCCCCCTCTATGGAGACGGTTGGATAGGGTCATGGTGAATGATCTTTGGCAGAATTCCTATCACAGCACTTCTTTAGAACATCTGCCAAGAACTCCTTCGGATCACAGTCCTTTGCTTGTATCCACTGTTGCAGCTGGCAACCAAGGTCCGAGATCCTTCCGGTTATTAAATACGTGGGTAAGACATAAGGATTTTCATGGCGTAGTTGAGACTTCTTGGCAGCAGTCTGTTGAAGGAGATGTAATGCAGAAATTGGCTGAAAAATTACGCAGATTAAAAGGGGTCCTCACAGCTTGGAACAAGACCACTTTTGTCAATGTGGAATCTAATGTGACAAAAGATGAGAATTTGGTGACTACTCTGGAGGAATTCTCATGGCTGAGAGCATGGAGATGAATTGAGAGGCTTTACACCGGGCACGGGCAGATTTAGTGTTTCACCTAAAAAATCAGGAGGTTTTTTGGCGTCAAAAACCTAGAGAGGGCAACACATCTTACTTCTCGAAGTTTTGGCACACAAGGAAAGCGGTTCTTCAAATTCAGTCTAGAGAGGGAGATTGGCTTATGGAGATTCAGGATAAAGAAAGGGAGGCTGTGACATTTTTCTTAGGGCTGCTGGCAGAGGAAATGAGTTGTAAGCGTAATCTGAACAGCTATACTGTCAATATACCGACAGTGATTAGCAGCTCTCAGAACAGAGTACTCTCGATGCTTGGAAGAGGTTAGAGCAGCGGTCTTTGGGCTGGAAGGACAGAGTGCCCTGGGTGCTGATGGTTTTCCGAACAGCTTTTACACAGCTTTTTGGAGTTTGATTCAGCTTGATATGTGGCAAGCTGTTAGGGATTTCTAGTCAGGGGTTCGGATGCCCCAACAGTTCACTTCGACCCAGATCTTCGACCCAGATCATTCTTATTCCAAAAAGGAGCAATCCAGCAACATTTGCAGACTTCTGCCCCATTAGCCTCTGTAATTTCACCTCAAAGGTAATTGATAAAGTCATTTCTTTACGTATTGCAAAATTGCTGCCACATTTGATATGTCCGAACCAAGGAGGCTTTCTTAAGGGTCAAAATATCTTGTTAGCCTCCGAATTGATGCACTTGTTAAACAAGAAATGCATAGGGGAAAATATGGTTTTAAAATTAGACATGTTGAAGGCATTTAATAGGGTGATGTGGTCTTTTCTTCTAGAGGTGCTAAGGAAGTTTGGCTTTGGAGAGCATTTTGTGAACTTGATAAATAATTTTCTGGCTTTCAACAAGTTTCCAGTTACCGTCAATGGCAAGTTGTGTGGTTTCTTTCCATCTTTGAGAGGAGTCCGACAAGGGGACCCCTTATCCCTGACTTTATTCATCCTAGCAGTGGAGGTTGTGTCAAGGGGTCTCAATAGCCTCTTGCAAGAAGGGGAAATTGGAGACTACATCACAGAGCACATCAACCTCCCTATTTTACATTTAAGTTTTGCTGATGACATTGTTATCTTCACAAGAGGGCTGAAGCGGGGTCGGCGAACCTTAATTGAGTTCTTGGAGTTCTACCAAGATTGTTCGGGCCAAAAGGTGAACTTTCATAAGAGTGCTATGTATCTGTCTTCGTGTATACCTCAGCAGCTCAAGCAAATCATGCAATGTACAGAGCACAGCTTGCCCATGATGTATCTCCGCTGTCCAGTTTTTTGGGGAAGAGCTAAGGCTGCATATGATTCTCCTATTGTCTAAAAAAATTTTGCAAGCATCAATGGATGGCAGAGGAAATATTTATGGCCTAGGGGTAGGTTAATTCTCATTAAATATGTGCTTTCAACCATGGCGATTCACGTACTATCGCTCTCAATTGCGCCACAGTAGATTGTTTGGGAGCTATAAGCAATGGTGGAAATTCCATTCTACTGACTCACTTTGGGTTCGTTATCTACAAATGAAGTATGGATATCAGCCTAGCTCGTCATTATTTGAGTTGATCTCTCCAGCTTTTAGATGCTTGACACAATCATCCAGTTGGGCTGAACAGTTCATTGTTCTTGACCGTACGCAAGGGGCTGAAAATTATGTTTGGTGTTTATCCCCGAATGGTGTCTTCAACTTATCAGATTCTGTTTCGGCAATAGAAGACGAAGAATTGGAAGACTTCACATTTGAACACTTCTTCCACCCTAAGATCCCCTTATCATAGTCCATCTTTATGTGGAATCTCAGCAACAAATTTTTGGCAATGGATGATACAAGATCTCAGCTGGGTTTTCACCTTGTATCAAGATGTCATTGCCATCGACCGAGTGAAACGATTGCCCATCTGTTTGGCAGCTGCTCTATAGCCACAAAGGTATGGGTGCACTTCAATGTAGAGTTGGCATTGCTGGAGGCTTGGTGGATCAAATACACAATTGGACACAAGCAATGCAAGAGCTGGGGATGCTAGCAACTCTTCTTCTAGTGCTAATTTGTCATGAAATTTGGGTCACTCACTGTGTATCCATATATTTTGAAGAAGCTAGCAGCAATAAGAAGATCATTGGCAAAATTGTTTGGCAGCTTTATCACAATAGAAAAGCATACCATTTGCCTATTCTAGATGGTATTTTTCACTCACTTCTTATATAGATTAATTTACTCTCTTATTGTAAGGCGTTTCTGCCCTCCTTCATTTAAATGCAATAAACAGGTTGGGGGCGGCCTAACCCTCAGTCTTAGGACGGTTTAAAAAAAAAATCTATTTTGTGGACACACTCGACCGTAGAAAACTCTTGCTGGAAGCTGGTCAGCAAATGTTCTTGTCACAGGTTTGGATAGCCATAATTTTGGGAATTGAAGTTAAGGAACATTCGGACAACCTTTCCCAAGGTATTGTCATTTTTTTGGTCATCCAAATATTCATATTTGTGGGTTCTTTTGCATGGTCATGGGGGGCCATTATGTTGGCTAATTCCAAGTGAGGTTTTTTATCTGGAGATTCGATTAGCAGGACAAAGTGTTGCTGTTTGTGTCAACCTTCTGTCTCTTTTCGTGATGAAACAAGCCTATTTCCAAATGCTATGCACTTTCCAAAATTGGATATTCCTTTTTTCCCAGGTTGGATTTTGATCATGTCATTCTTTATGTTTTTCCTCCTCCCAGAAGCGAAAAAACATCCCCATTGAAGAAATGATTGAGAGAGTTTCGGAATGACATTGGTTCTTGAAGAGGTTCATGGATGACGATAGTGATGAAGAAACTAGAAAAAGGAAGTATATGATGGCAAGAAGAATGGCCATTGCCAATGGAATTATTCAAAATTCAAGGTTATATATCTTAGAAAGTTTGTATACTACATTGTTAATGCCTAACAACACACTAAATTGTCTCTATTTCATATTGAATTGATGGTCATTTTGAATGGTTTTCTACTTATATCGGACATATAAGTTTATAGACGCAGAATGATAATAAAAAAAATAAAAAAGAGATTAAACTGATGCTATCCTCGTCTGAGGGTTAGGAACGAAGGATATAAAACCTGATCGGAAAGTCATGCAACAAAATTAAACCTAAATGAGAAAGTCAAGTTTATATTTGACCTTTCAAAGCTTTCAAAATCAATGAGGCCTAGAATCTTCCAAGATAAATCAAGATGGAAGTCAAGGACAACGAAGAGATTATTTAGGAAGGGATTGTTAAATTGTAAATTAGAAAGGAGTTAGGAATAAGTAGGAGTTTATATATATACCATTAGGGCTATCTTTGGATCCCTCATTCTCTTTACTAGTAATTTTTCACGTTTTCTTGATACTTTCGGGAGCTTCCAGAAAGCCATGAGTGACTAAGTCCCTTGGATCAAGTTGATTAGTGAATTTTTTTCAGCATATTTCTGGTATGCAATTTTTTTTCTTCTTGTTTTAATATTATTATTACTTCTTCATCTATTCTGTTAGGCTTGCTATTTATTTGAACGTTGTGATACGGTTAGTGATCATTTTAAATCTGTAATTGTTTGAGATTATCAAGTAGTAACAATTACGGTTGAATTTCCTTAGGAATAACTTGATCTAGTTTAAAACTTTCAGGCGCAAGAGTTTATTGACTAGAGACATCTTTTCCTAGTTACCAATGCTGTTAATAAATTGAATCTTGTACGGATCCAGGAGGTTATTTATTAATTGGGGATTAATTGTTGAGCATCTTATATTTAGTTTAAATTAGGAAAAATTGGTAAATTAAGGCATCCTATTTTATTATAACTATCTTGTCATATTTATATGTTGTTCATTATTTGTCTCAAGGAACAATTCCAAAGGTTGGAACGGAAAAGACGTCAACTAGGTTTGATTTAAATCTCAACTAAAATTTTTTATTTTTTATTTTTTATTTTTTTGTTTGTTCCCATTTTAATTTGACAAAATATTTTTGGTGAATTCGACATCCATCCACGCTCAACTTAAAGTTCATATCATACAACTAGAATTGTGTGATGCATCATAGATAAGCCTAATGGAATCCATCTAATTAGTGTTCTAATTTGAATTAAATTAATTATTTGGGAGAATCATCAATTTGGTACCGAAACTTATGTTCAAAGTCAAATGGGTACTCGTTGTGTTTTTTTTTTTTTTTTTTGCTAATTAAGTAACCAGATAACTTAAGAGCCTCCAAATTAATGCTTTTCGACTACCCTCCAGCATATTTTAGATCAACATAGCATGTGGTTGTCACGTGATTAGGTCTAGAAGTTCTTTTGGTACTAAGTTGACAAAAGACTCCCAACAACGGGTATCAATTATAGCTTTTAATATAATTTTATGGGATAAATTATCATTTTC
>JAOXNR010001165.1:0-10233 GCA_028571225.1 Parsonsia alboflavescens
AAATCCCCCCCCCCCCCCCCCCCCCTATTTGTCCTGATTGATTTCATACACATAAATTCCATCCATCAAGATTGGTGTAGCTTGATATAATATTTTCCTTCATTATTTTGAGATGTAATATATATTATATAATGTAAATTATTAGTCCCCTACAATCAGGAAAATCCAAAGTGTCACGAGTCATGGACCTTAGCAAAATTCGTAGACATGATTGAGAACGGTGTACGCAATTACAATGCATTCACTATTTATTCAAAGTTCATACTTTAACGTTATGTAATTGTCAAAAAAAAAAAACTGGAAAAAGAAAAAGCTATAGAAACAAAAAAGGTCAAGGTCAAGAGGGCTCCCACACACAATCTTGCGTTTTGCATCTGTTTGTCCTGAAGAACTCCAACAACCCGTTTGTCAACGAAGATCCAAATATTACATTTTATTAATAACTCTGAGGGAGATTAATTTAAGATGTCGGTTGGAGTGATCAAATTTATTAATGTCAGAGTAAATAAAAGTCTATTGTAGACACTTTCTTCCTTCTTTTTTGGTCCCTCTGGAGATAAACTTAGATGGAAAATTTCTTCCGGAGTGTGCCAGAAGATTTTTTTTTTTTTTTTTTTCATTTTTTGTGTGTGGAATAAATCTTTTATTTAGAGCACCCAACATTATTAAATTAATGTTTCATCGTCCATTCCAAAGTTGATTCATAGACTCAGTTTGTGGATATGAGGATAGTGTCCGATTTGAATAACATCTAATCCAAGAATTCAAAAGTTTGAATCCATGTTGGCCCAAAAACCTAATAAAGGAGAAGATGATGTTTATTCATGGAGAAAATATTCAATGTAATTAATGCACCACGACATCTGGATTATGTGGCATAGCAGTCCAATTAATACAAAACATGTGGTAGCATTTGTCAAATCAGATATATGACTCATCAGCTCTCTTCCCAGTCTCCATGAACACCAAGTCAATCAACTTTAATTTTTCTCGTGAAATTTAAGGAAAACCAGTGCCACGAAATCAAACTTGCTTTGCAGTCCCTGCTTTCATTACTGAGCACCGCAAAAGATTTCCGCAATCTTCTATACAATAGAAAGGTTGAAAGAAAAGAATATGTTTTCACAGTTACAAAAAATAGAATCAACCTTCTGGCCTTCTCACCGGTAATGCAAAAAGTTAGAGTTCATAATAAATGGGTTTCGAAAATTCTCTTGTAAAAGGATTTTGAGAATAGATTTTAGTTGACAGATGAATTATTCAGTTGGAATAGTGAGTGCTCACGGAGATAAATTGATTTGTAGAGACCGGACCGGAGGATGAATTCAGAGAGGAAGACTAATGAATCATATATCTAACTAGAAAAATACTGCTACATGTTTTTTTTCAATTGGACTACTGCACCACATAATTGGGTTGACGTGATACAGCAGCTGTATTGAATAATTTCGCCTAATGATGATTGAGATTATACTAACTGATTTTCAGTTAAACAAAATCATGAAAGAGGTAGAAGCAAGTAACAAACTCTTCGTCCTTTTAAGGATATCTCAGTAGGTGGAGTGACGAACGCATAGAATATAGGTGTCGTGTTTGAATCCTACCAACATCTTCCTATATTAGCGCATCACTAAATATAAGTCATTATAACTACTATACTCATGAAATGGTGTTTAAATTTTTGAAAGGATGATTAGAGGGAGTTTTAAGAAAAAAAAAGTTACTTTAACTTTTGTAAAACTACGGTTAGTGACGGAAGAAGTATAACGTATAGTTTTCACAGTTATAATGCGCACAAGAGTGTTATTTTCCTCCCCCCCTCCTCTCCCCCTATTCATCAATAACTAGAATTTGTTTCTTACCATAAATGAAAGAGAATATTAATAGGGTGAGAATGCAAAAAAAAAACCATCATAACTGTGATTGAAAATTGTAAAATGACTTATATTTTGAGACAATTAAAATTTTGAGAGTGGGTTTTTATTTGGTATGCGAGGGGGGGGGGGGGGGTGCGAAGGGGAGCGGAAAGGGGAAGGGATCAATTTACTTCCTTTATGGAAGTATGTACAATTACTTCAATTTTATTTGGTACGGATGGAAGGGAATTAAATACAAAATACCTATCCCTTTGGGTACATGCTAGTGAGAGGAGTGGAAAGCACACAAATCATGTGTTTCATGTTCAAATTCCACTAACACTTTCCTGGATAAGAGGAATGTCGAGTGAATGTAAACTAATTCAGACACTGCTAAAATAAATAAATAATAAACAATACTTTTTCTGATTTAATTAGACTGAAAAGTGGAAGTGGAGGGAAGTACACTTTGTCAAGTTTACTTTTATATCAATTTGGATAAATGAGTATTATTATAAGATTGTTTCCACTAATATCTATTGTTATATTTGTATGAATAACATTTTATAAATGATTTTTTCATGAAATTATGATAATAGTACATAATAAATTAATAATGAATCAATATTATTATTATTATTATTATTATTATTAAGTCTGTACCAATATTGAATCAATTTCTTTGAAAAAATTATTTTTAATATTATTATTTTAAAAAACTCCATATTTTGTAAAAAAGAAAAGAAAAAAAATTGCAACATGCCTACTATATTATTCAAATATGAAGAAGTAAGCCTAAATGCATTCACCATGTAAGTCACCAAAAATTGTGGTGAAGATTTCACAGCTAAAACCATTCCAAAGCAATTTGTCATTGAATTCTTGTAATTTTTAATAAGAGATTAGTGCGATAAAAGGGAAATAAAGTAATCTTATAGGAAATAAATAAATGATCAATCTATCCAATTTGAGATTGGGTGAAAAATCTAATGTGAAGGGGAATTGAGGAGTTCCCCTCCTATTTTATTTCTTACCAAACGATGTAAATCTTACATTAATCTTCTGATTTACTCTCTCCTCATATACTTTCTATTTTCATTCCTACCAAATAAGTTATGAGAATATTATTTTTCTTTTTATTTTCATTCTCAGTATTACTATTTTGAGTTGTCGCCAATTTTTCCAACCATCCGTATTGGAGCATGAGCCCCTATTAGATTTGGATTTTCTATTATATATTTGTGTATCACTCCAATTTTCCTTGTAAAACATAAAAATTACATTGTGTGAATCTGACTTACATTGTGTTTTGGGTTTGCCTAGAATTTTTTTTTTCCGGTTACTACTATAATTTTATTTTATTTTTTTTGCCCATCCTAAAAAAATCTTATGTGTATACTTTTTGGAAATAATATAAAAGGTTTCCCTTTAAAAATAAATAGTAAAAAGATAAAGAAACTTCTTTTATCAATTCTAGTTTCTAATTAATTTTAACTCGAAACTCTTCTATTTAAACAAGAAATTTTATATAATTATATATATTCATAATACTACTTTAAAAAAGTTATATCTGAGAAACATTCCAATTTTTTCTATGAATCTCAAGAATCAAGATAACACTACAGTTCAAAGAAAAATATAATCTTTTTTACAAATCTATGTTATTTATTTAATAAACCTTAACATTAAAATTATAAATTTTGATGATTTTTATTTCAATAGATTGAATTATTTGATTGGTTTTTGCATTGAAATAATAATAATAATAATAATAATAATAATAAAACCTCTTTTATTTCGTAGGATATTGATAGAGTTTTGAAAAGAAAATAAGTCTCTCAACAAATTCTCTCATGATATACAAAATAGTTCAAAACAACTTTCAATGAATATAAACTTGGATGCTCTTTCTTTAAATTTGGAATAATTCCTACCTCAAATTTTATATTATCAATATATTTATAATAATTGAGATAAAATATAGAGATTATTTACTAAAATCAACTTGTCAAAAAAAAAAAAAAAAAGAGGAAATAAATAGTACCCTTCTAACTTGATGGCTCCGCCACAGCCACGATACCCCTATCTCTCTCACTCTGGTCTATGAATATGGTGAGCGATTACTCAGCACGTGCCAGCGGAGTACTTCTATTCATGAGAAGTTGCAACGCATTCGTGATTATACATATTACTTAATCATGTATCAAGGATCAACCGCAGGAATGAATCCGCAAAAGCCGTGCATGAAACCCCCGCTTGAGCTGTGAGTGAAATGATCAGATGCGTACGTGCGCACGCGAAACAACACCCGCCGTCTGCCATGCAGGAACCACTGATGAGACCTCATATGTCCCGTCCACACGTTCCTTGCCGATTGGTTCGTTTTGCTGTTCCGCGTAACCGACATCCAGGAAACCATTATCTATATCATTTATAATAATGTTCGTTTTGAAATCAAATCCCTATTATTACCTGAATGAGGTTGCAGGTCTCTGCCTGCCTCCCAATTTGTCTGTCAGCGATTGAATGAAATTGAAGCCCCCAAATTAACGTAGCAACCAAGTAATAGGTGCCATTTTTCAATGCGCTTTCACAAATATTGAAATAAAATTGGATCACGAAGAGAGAATCAAATTTTAACCGTTCTTAACGACATTTCTTTTTAAAAAAATCAAACCAATTAATTAGTCTAAATGTTTTAATTTTTAAATATAAATAAATAAAATTAAAAGAAAAGAGTGCTTATAAATAAAATATAACCCCTAAACAGTTATTAACAGTCCATGAGGGCGATAATCTCAGAAAGGGTAAAAATTGAGAGTTGACCGTTGAAGTAATTTTCTTGAATCCTGTTTTCACTTTAAACTTTGTTTTGCATTACTAGTTTTTTGCCTTCCGATTCACGTGAAATTATAAAAAGTTATCATCCCATTTGTTTCTTTTTCATTAGAAGGTTACGAAGATTCATATGCTATGCATATAAATATTTTATATATAATACGCCTCGATCACTAAATATAAGTTATTGATCGTCATTTTATAAAAATTAAAGTAACTTTTTTTTCTCCTAAATTTCATTTCATTACTCTTTAAAAATTTGAACATCATTTCATTATACATCATTACAAAGGTAATATAAAACAAACATCATACCTAATTAACTAATAATAATGATTTATAATTAGTAATAAAAAATTTATTAAATGAATTATAATTTAGTGAGGGAATATATATATATATATATTTATACACAATTATTCTAATATGTGCGACCTTGCGTGTGTGACAAAAAAAAAAAAAAAAAAAATGGCGAGACCGAGCAGAGCCAAGAGATTGCACCTCTTCGAAGCTGAGAAACTTACTGGGTTGCTTGGAGTCGAATGGAAATGGGTTGGGTATTGTTGGTTGAACGGAAATGGAGGGGCTATGTTGGTGGGAGAGCAGATTTGAATGGTAGTGTCGGCACTGAGGAAGGGGAATAAAGGGCTACGTTGATAGGAGAGCAGATTTGAATGGTAGTGTCAATGTCGAGGAAAGGGAAGAAGGGAGTGTCAACACCGAGACTAGGTTGCTTGGAGTTGAACAAAAATGGATTGGGTATTGTTGCAAAGAAACTTTGGTGGTGGTGGTACTGGTGGTGCGACGGGTGTTGGAACAAGATGGATGTTGGGGTGAGGATGGTGGCGATGGTAGTGGGTGACAGGGTTGTAGGAGGTTCCGAGCACCTGCTTGCTCTATTGTCTCTTGTTGCCGGTGCTCGGTCTGCTTGCTTTGAAATTTTTTTGAAAAGGGGCAAAACGATGTAGTTGGCATCATCGTACATATTAGAAAAATCATGTATATATATGTATACAGCTCGACTATTGTGTGCGCTTTCGCACTGTGCGATGGTGTCGAAACAGCATCATTTCGACACCGTCATACAACATAAAAATTTTGGATATGTATATATATATGTATATTTAAAATTTACATTTGAATTAACTCACAAAAATGAAAAAAAAAAATCATATCATTATTATTTTTTTCTTTACTAGTGGTGTCCAATCAATTCACCATATGACTAAATCGAAAAAAGATGATTCAGACTCGTTGAAA
The DNA here is from genome assembly GCA_028571225.1 of Parsonsia alboflavescens. NCBI lineage: Eukaryota > Viridiplantae > Streptophyta > Magnoliopsida > Gentianales > Apocynaceae > Parsonsia > Parsonsia alboflavescens. The sequence goes on from JAOXNR010001165.1 coordinate 5,955, forward strand.
CTTGGAGGATGATAAAATCATCCAAAATTTCATGTGTGCGTATCTTAAGAACAAGAACGAGGTATATTTGGGCTTATACTTGGAACTGTCTAATTATGAGTTTAATTGTCGTTGAATAATGGCGATTGCAAAAGAAGGATGATTGAAAAATTGAAATTGAAGATGACAACTAACCTACTAATAAAAGAGGACAAAGTGATTAAAGAAAACAAGGAAAAAAGAATAAGAAATAATAATTAAAAAAGGAGTATAATGTAAAGCATAAAAGTCAAGTCTTATTGGTAAGCATCAACGTGCACTTGGGATTAATAGATCTCGAGTTCAAGATAGATACGAATAGATGAAGTGTCACGGTTGATGGATATAAGGAGAAATAGGATAGGAGTGATGTTTTTTTTTAAAAAAAATAATAAATAAATAAAATATAAAGGGACTGTGTTTTACTTATCACAATAAAAAAATTAAGAATATATTTATATAGATCCTTTTTATCACATGAATCTTTGTTGCCAAATGCAAATTTCTAATTTGGACATGAATTTTCCCACGAAATGGACAGATATGCTACTCTTCAAATGAGCAGAATTACAATAAAAAATATTTTATAAGCTTCGTGACTGAGGGAAAATAATGGATGAAAAAAGTTAGGGAAAAAATCAAATTTCATAAAAGTTTGAGACAATTACAGTTTTACCTTTTCGGAGAAAATTAAATTTTGATTTCTAATATAATAATATATTTTCGAACAAAATAAACTCTTTAAATAAATAATTAAACCATTAGTCTCCTAATACGAAATTGAATAACTCATTTGTCTATGATAACTTTTATAACAGAGTTTGATATAGTTTATTTTGAGTATAATAATTTTATAATATTAAAAGATGATGCATTTGGAATGGAATGGAATGAAATAGAAAGCTCAAATAATCAATTTAGTCCCATAACTTTTTTTTTGTTTTGTTTTGACCATACATATCCATAAATAAATATATAAATATATTTATATATTTATCTTTTAAACTTCCATAACTTTTTTGTTATGACCATGCAAGTCCATATATTTTTTTATCTTTTAAAATCCTTAAACTTTTTTATTTTGATCATGCATGTAAATATATTTTTTTAATATTTTTTAAAGTCCTATAACTTTATCTCATTTTCATATCCAGTTGACCACTAGCAAAAAGTTATAGGACCTAATTAATCATTGATAAAAAGTTATAAGATTTTAAAAGATAAAAAAAAAAAATTACGTGATCAAAACCAAAAAAGTTGTAAAATTAAAAAAGAAATATACTTACATGATAAAAAAAAAAAACCATTTTAACGAATAAAAATAAAAATATTTAATTCTAAACAAACCGCGAGGGCACCTTTTGGTAGTTTCTGAAATTAACCCAAAACTTAACAGAGGAATGCAAATTCGTCAATGCCTTCCAGCAGAATGCAGATGACACGGACCGGTAATCGAACTACCAATTTGTCCTTTCAAATTTAAAGCACTCTCCAAATGGGCCAATTCCCCAAACTCGGTTCTTGTCCACTTATGAAGCTTGGGGGGAGCCGTGGGGATCACAACGTGTCATGAAACAATTCGTCCAAAGTGGTTCTTCCTTTATATAGCAAAACAGCGTAAAATTATTCTCGGCAAGGGATCGAGATCCAGTGACAATGAAGTCGCCAAACGTGGGTGAGAAGTGAGAACAAAAGATGTAGGTCCTACACTTACTACTGTAGCAGGTCTTGCACGAGGGCCACCTGTACAAAGTGGGGATTTGGCTGTCCACACGTGACACGTGGAACATCTGTCGACGCGTAGATTTCATTTGAAATTCTACTCGGACATTACCGGCAGCCCACAGTAACCTTGTACTGCAAATCTTTATAAATCCAATCAAATTAGGAAAAGGGAATTTTGTTCCCGAGATTATACGCAAAGATTCGCCAGATTAAACGCGTGATTAGAAAGAGAACACAAAATCTTCACAGTAAAATACTATATACTTCCTCCTCAATCCGTAATGAATGTTTCTTAATTTAATATTGTCTAAAATTAAAAATCTCATAAATAATAATAATAAAAATTTTATTAAAAAATTACAATGTTTTATAACAAGTCAACCCCCCCCCCCCCTTTAAATTAAAATGCAAGTAAAACTTTTATGGTAAAAAATCTTGAAAGCACATAAACTTTCTTATTTCCTGCTTTAGATACTCAAACTTTTTCTTTTTTTACATATTTCAGACAATTGAACTTTTCAAACATATTCAAATTGACACTTCCATCCAAACTGAGTGTTGATGGCTGATAGGAAGCTCCACGAGGAGCTCATTTAGGGGTATTTTTTTGAAGAATAGGATAGAATACGAAATAACCAGCTTTCTCCTTCATTCATTCCAACGTTGATTCACCTTCTTTCCCTCATCACTCTTCACAAATTAAAGTAATACCCAAAGACTCATAATGCGGGTGGATTGAGTGCAGGTACATCTTAAAGCGCCTATTATTAAAAAAATAAAAATAAGACTCCCTCTGTTTGAAATTAAATGTCTCATTTTCTATAGTTTGGTTGTCCGAAATTGAAACCCATTTTATAACTTAGTTAAACTTTTATTAAGAAAGTGATGTTGCAATGTTAAAAATTAACTAAAGCAAACTATTTTCTTAAAATGCTTGCAAGTGAAACTGAAACATTCAATTTCGGACCTTAAAAGTATTATATAGTAGAAATTTGACTATATCAACAATAATTTCATTAGACACAAAATATAACTCAAATTGAAATGAGGGAGTAATATTTGTAGGGGGATTTCTATTACAATATAGTAAAAAGTTTCATAATTTCAGTTTTTATTTTCCCATTTTCATTATAGATTTTCAAGAACAAATTATATCTGATACAAAAATACTAACTTGTAAGAGAAAATCAAAATATTGACAAACATGAATAAGAAAAATAAATAGAAGATATAAAAAAATTGAACTTTAAAAATTTAAACTTGTTCATGTGAACTTATTGGTTAGTACTTTTGTAGGGAAGAAAAGTGATAATTTCTTTCATGAAGGTTTATATATAAATAAATATATACATATATATATATATATATATATTATATGCATATATTTATATAATTAGAGTTTTCCTATTTATTGGGAATAAATTATAAAATTATTTTCCTAATTTTGTAAAAGATTTTAAAAAATTTTTTTTTTTTAAAAAAATGTGTTTACAAGAATTAGGAAGCATCATTACATTAATGTGAGACCTAACAATATTTAATGAGTGAATTAAAAATATAGTGCAAGAATTAATAATATTTAGTGGGCAAATTATAAAAACTTCATGCAAGAATTTAGAAATTTAATTTTGTCTTAGAGTGACGTAAGAGTACTCAAGTCTTCAATTTGCAACCGGAGGGCCAGTGCACTGTGGAGAATGGACAAACTAGGTGACCTGGGTAATAGTTCAAAGACTAAAGATTTTTACCCAAATTGAAATCTATGAAACTCCATTAACACATTCGACTTCATTGATACCGCAAAGGAAGGGCTTGTAAAATGTAAACCCATATTGTTAATATTTGCATAGATGAAAACACCACCAAGAAGAATACCCGACACAACCGACGAGATAGGACATCAAACTCAAACTTACATAAGGACAACGATGATTAAGAGGCACACAATGGAGAAAAATCAAGACAGAATGAAAGCTTTTCCAATCTCGAAAAGCTTCAAAACACCTGGGGGGGGGGGGGGGGGGGGGTTTGCACCAAGATGCTAGAAGATTAGATGAGACGAAGAGTATGTTGACCTATATTCTCTATGTGGTGGGTTTTCAAGTTCTTAGGGTGCCTACCTTTTAAGTTAGTTTTTTGATTCCATGAAGCAATTTACTATATTTGCATGCTGCCGAAGGTCATACCTTTGCAAATCATCTTAGAAGGATATAATATTTTTTGACTCTATTTGTTGAATCTTTGTGAGTCGTGTGTTAATTAATTACATGCTTGAAACGTAATAGAAACTTTATTTTGTTCAGTGTATAGTATTGATGTGGGGTTTCGCTGTCACTACTGTAAGAATCTAATGATAGCAGTTTGACAATAAACCCGTAGGTAATGTAAAATATAGGTGATCTCAAAACATATAAGACATATTCTAAACAATCTATGAGGCTAACTCCTCAAGAATTCTAATCAAGCATGAAATCCTCTAAGATAAAAAGATTAGAATATTGCAATAGAATCCCTCTATTGAATTACACACCTATTC
>JAOXNR010001166.1:0-10231 GCA_028571225.1 Parsonsia alboflavescens
AGTAATGTGATCATTCATAGTGGTACCAGGAACATAGTTAAAGCGAAACAATCTCTTTTTCATATAGAGCTTGTTCTTACTGCTTTTCTTCAAGAATTTCTCCTCCGGTGCCTTCCACAATTTACTTGAGGAAGTTTCTTTAGAAAATTAATACTTCTGCTCCCTAGAAAGACACGATCGAATTGTACCACACCTACCATAGTCCGCTCCTTTTTTTCCTTTAATGGAGTTCCTAATTCAGAAGGTATTTCCAATCCTCTGCTTGTTGTTCAGGTAATTGAATTGGTTGATGGGTTTTTCATTGGGTGCACCATGAATCATTCTGTAGCAGACGGGACATCTTTTTGGAACTTTTTCAATTCTTGGTCTCAATTATTAGGGGTTCTGATGATGTTGTATCAATTGCAAATCCTCCTGTTTTTCGACCTTGGTTTCCCGATGATGTTAGTTGTCCAATTTGTGTTCATTCATGGAATACTGAACCTACGAATCTTGACAAATTTGTTCCTATTCCATTGTTGATGGAGAGAGTCTTCCACTTCACAAAGGAAGGCATTGCCAAACTCAAAGCCAAGGCTAATTCTGAAATGGATACTCGAAATATTTTCTTTTTACAAGCACTTTTAGGTCATTTATGGCGGGCAGTTACTTGCTATCGAAATCTTGATGCTGAGAAGGAGATTATTCTACGTCTACTAATAGGTGCATGGGACAGGTTAAAACCACCTTTGCCTAAAGGGTATTTTGGAAATGCCATTTACTTTGGGGTGGTAACTTCTTCTGCAGCCAATCTGCATGAGAATGGAGTAGGTTTTGCTTCTATGTTGATACACAAATGTGTGGCATTGCAGAATAGTGAAGAATCGAAGAAATGGTATGCAGATTTTGCTAAAGCGGCAAAGATTGTGAAGAAATCATGAAGGCCCAAAAATGCAATAGGTATAAGCAGTTCTCCAAGGTTCAATGTTTATGGCAATGACTTTGGATGGGGGAAACCGGTAGCAGTTAGAAGTGGTGTCAACAACAAGTGTGAGGGAAGGGGACAATGACATTGAAGTTTGCCTTTCATCGGAAACACTTCGTGCTCTGGGGAAAGATGCAAAATTCATGGAACCTACCCACATTCAAGAAGGCTTCTATGAATCTGTTCAGACAGCACATTCTGCAATAATTTACTTGTCATGATTTTCGTTCAAGGGGTGGCTTGGCTTCCCTTTTAATAATGGATAGACCGGTCAATAAGGGCCAGCCTAGCCCAAATCCAGTTAAGCCCTAGATGATTAATTTTGGGTCGGGTCGAGCCTAAATCCTGTTTTGAAGGGCCTATAATATCAAGGTCCAAACCAGCCCTTAAAAGCCCAAGGGTCCTCAACTAACTGTATTTCTTCATTCGCATCAATAGACGATTCAAACAAAATAGATTTAATCTCATCTTCAGAAAACAATTCACTTAGAGATTGCAATTTTGCCATTACTGGGGGCAGATCACCCTGAGTGACCTTTCCAGATTCATTTCTAACAAAAAGAAACTGTAATTAGTTACAATATCGCATTAACATATCATCTAACTTTCATGAATTAGGAAAAATATCTATATAATCTTCAAAACATAATTAAAAGAAAAAAAAGGTGATGGTATGGCATACTTTTGATTTAAGTCCACGGAACTCTACTTGAGTGAATTAGCTCTGAAGCCATTGATTAGAAACTAAGACACCGACAAAATTAGACATTTTTCCTTGTATTTATTTGTGGTGATGAATCCCCTAGTGAGTAGAACACCCAAGAAAACATATCAAGAATTTCAGCTAAATTAATCAAATAACAAAGCTAGAAAAATCAAAGAACAAAATGAAAGATGCAATGGAAACTAAAAATTAGTGCTGTTGTCGTAGGTTCACCTCCATCTTATCAGATGATATAGATATAGCCCTATATGCAATTGGAAAATAAAAATGGCTGCATACTCTTGTAGTTGAGTAGGGACTACCGGATTACTGTGGTCGGACGAGAAGAGAAGAGGAGTGAGAGAGATGCACTCGAGGTCTGAGGACTGAGGGTTAGTTGGTTAGGGAAAAGAGAAAGAGGTGAGGCAGAGGCTCAGGTTAGACGGTTAGACAAGAAGAAGATGATTTAGAAATTAGAACTAGAAATGGTCTAGAATAGAAGAATCTGGAAACTTTTTATTGTTTTTTATTTTTTATTTTTAAAAGCCCTTGAGCTTATCCAGTCCTAGCGCAGCCTAGGTCCTAATTTGAAAGGACTCAGCTGAGCCCGTCCCGGCCCTATTTCATAATGGCCTTTACATACCTAACCCAACCCAACCCTTATATAACAGGGTCAGGTCCTTGGACCCTAACCCTTTTTGACACCTCTAATAATTTATGCAATTTCTAATCTTTACTGCATCATGGTTGCATCTGGATCTGCTTTTATATTCAACATCTGTTCAACATCATGAATTTGATGAGAAACAATTTCTTGGGTCTGTTACGAGGCATACTCAATGAGGATCTTCACCATAATAAGTGTCTATCAAGTTCAAAAATATTGGCAATTCGTATCCAACAACTTCTACTCAATCGTTTAAGAATTTGATTCAATCTTCCAAGAGTGAAGAGTATAAAGAAGAAGCAAATATTTGCAGTAAGAGTTAGAAAAGTTTATTTATGAATAACGCCCAGTATATTTCTGGAAATAAGCAACATAATTTACATTAAAATCAAGAACTTAAAACTCTTTCTAATCCATTTTCTCCATTAGCTTTAAGCTTTAGTCGCAAGGAATTATAAGTTATCATCAAGAATCTTGGACCACAGTAATCCTTGAACGATCTCAGATCTCTTCTTTTCCTCCTTGTCTTTGATAGACAAGGGAGCTTGGCGGACTTCAATGCAAGGAGAAGAGAAGGCAACACATTAAAACAAGTCACACAATCCCCAGACATGAATTGAACATTTTATGGGAAATTGTTTCTTCAGTCATTGAAGTCAGCAAAAGCTAATGATCCCAAAATAATTGAATCCAATCTTCTTCAGAGTTCAAAGAGAAAAAGAAGAGGTTAACAGAGCAAAATAGAAGCAGCAACAGCCTGGTGCTGAGCTTAAGGCATTCCTTCACCATTTAATGAAATTCTTAAATACACGCTTTCCACAAACAAGAAAGAAAGTTAAAGAATCACAGAGATTTTATAGATCAAGAAAACAATTTCCCAATATTATGGATCATTTTGTTTGCCACAGATCACTTTTGAAATTGCTGCACATGTAGCCATTGGAAATAGCATAACAGGCTAAAACTGAAAAGGCATAATGATGTTAGATGTAACAATGCAAGAAGTACCTTTCAGAAGCATTGTCAGTTGTGCTCCTCTTGACTGGATTTGTCTCAGCAGAAGATGTGACCGAGCATTTCCAAATTCATCAGCCATTGGCAAAATAATGCTGTTAAAGGGTCAGTTGCAGCACTACTAGAAGAAACTATACATGCAGAGACCCTCCAAAAAGAGACTGCAGATTTCCTTCTCTGAGCTTCCTCTTCAACAAAGATGGAGTCGAACGAGAGAGCTAGCTTTACATGTTTTCCTTGTGCGCTGCATGTATCCCCTAGTCAAGGAACTCAAGGTAAATGATCAAGTCCTCATAATCAGCCTTTACAATGAAAATAAAACATCTAAGTTATATATAACTACAAAACTTTTAAAGAATGCTAAAAAGATACAAATGTTGGTGAGTTCCGAAAAAAATTAAGCAAACTGCTCATAGAGAAATATAATAAAAAGATAAGATAAGAATAGAGGCAAATCAGCAAAAACAGAAGCAATGGTGAGTTTCGGATCATTCTGTCAATTCTTAAACTTTAGCAAGAAAACTCCTTATCATGTTACAGATTTATAAGAAATTTTCAGTTTAGAAGCCCCATGAAATGAAAGATGATGTTTTGAAGCATCAGAACGCAAATCTGACATTATTGCAAGAGGAAACTCAATAAACAAATGAACATTGCAAAGGATATCTTGATGATATTCCCGTGTTGCAAGGTGATATGAACAACCATGTCAACTCCCACTCTCATTGCACAAACTGGACAGACCTGCGTCAGAATTAAACCAATAATTAGAAAGAAATAACAATAAATTAACAGAAATCAAACTTCAGTCTGTGACGTTGCACACTATAAGCATTACTATAGATGCTCTGATTATATAAATCACTAGGAAACCATCAAAACTCAACATAATGTCTGAATATTAAAGATCTGTTAAAAAACAGATCCTATGTGAAACACAAGATGTCCCTCTGTCCTAATACTTTCTAATGAATTTCGCTGGCCACTTGATTTTGCATACCGGAACTTATTTAATATACAAAAATTTAAGGTAAAACAGAACTAAAAATTGAAAACAAGAACAGGTTAAACTTGGGACAAACATGCAAAATAGAGATTCCTACTAAAGGATAGGGCACTATGCAGGACCAAACCTTCATGGAAATTTACTGAAACAAGCCAGCATAACCATAAGCTAGAAAAAAAAAAAATCTGAACTTTTCTTCTACACTTCTTTACAACTTAAAAATCGTTTGCCAACCACAAAGTGGCCATCTTGAGTTCAATTTACCAGGAAGGAGTCACAGTTGATCAGATATTTGTCAATGGTTAGAGCAAGTAAAAGATTCAAGAATAGAGTGGGAAAAGATACCCCATTTTTGGCCTCTGCAGGGTGCTCATCATCTATATGGCAACAGAGACCAATGATATCAAAATATTCCGGGCAAAACGGACAAGGAAACTCCTCTCTGATATCATCATCAGCAACATCAATTTCCTCAAATCCCATGAACATTTTTGCATCAAAACCATCCCATTTTGTCCCTCCTAGAGACATCCAAACACAAACAACTGAAAACCCATAATTCTGGAAACAATTGCAAACGAAACTACTAAAAACCCAGAAAGAGGAAAGAGAAAGAAAAGGGGAAAAAAGGACAACTATTCTTTTGGGAAAAGGGGATTACCAGATCGAGATTGAAGAACAGATTTATAACTCCTGGAGGCAGATGACAAACGAGCACTCCAAGGACTTCATTTACAGCTAGAGCAATAAAAGTACAATGTTTTAACACTTGATAAACAATTGCTGAGTCTTGAGGTAGTTAATTCTTATAATCTGGTAAAACAAATCAAGAGATTCAAGAACTTCACAAAGAATCAATATGCTTAATAAAAAGGTATAAGCAATCTGTGCAGAACAGACAAGAGAATCAGAACACTCAAGATATTACAAAACTCTAGGAAGTTTTACAAAAGCAATTCACAAGGTCAGAGATTTGAGCTCCATCAGATATGCATGTCAGATACAACAAAAGTGAATGTTTATGATACATTTCCTTTAGATCTACATATGGATTCTCGAATCTGACTGAGAGTTAGAAGCAGAATTCCAGTTGGCCTTAACTCAGTAAGTTTGACATTTTGGATTCTTTTAATCAATAAACAATAATAGGGAAGAAGCAAGAAAGTACATTTCTGTTAACACTAAATAATAATAATGGTTTTAATAATCCTAATATTACCTCAATATATAGAGTTACATGCTGCAGATATGATGATTTCTTACAAAACTGTAATGTCAGTCTCGATGACTGTTAATGGTTTCCTTGAAAAAGTAACGATGTAGAGTTGTGGAGAGAATAACTTGATTTTTATGTGCAGATGGGATCCTTTTCTGCTTTCATTCTATTCTATGCGGCACCAAGAATGACTTTGCTCATTAAATCCCAATTCTTCTGCCTCTTCAATATCTGTTCTCCATTATTATTATACTGACATGATGGAAATTCTACATCTTCTTCTGAGTCTGGCCAACAATTAGATGATGAAGAATCATCCTCCATGCAAGCAAAGCACCAATCTTCATCAGTCACAAGCAATGGAAACGCAGAACCAGTGATGTTTATGTCTTCATGAATCGCCTCTTCCTCTTGCCCTTCCTCTTCTTCAAAGCCATCTTCCTCCTCCTCCTACTCCTCATCTTCTTCAAAGCCATCTTCCTCCTCCTCCTCCTCTTCTTCAATCCCTTCTACAAATGAATGATTTAACAGCATCCCAGCTGTTAATCTGAACCTTTGATTCCTCGAAAAACATCCCTTCAAGAATCCTTTCGCTTCCTCTGACAATTCCCTTGGAATTTTTGGCACTTCATTCACTCTTCCAATCTTTCTCAGAATCTCCTCTACAGTCAGCTCCTGATCATTTGAATCCCACGGAGGATCTCCCGTCAACATCTCAAGAACCACACATCCCAATGCCCAAATATCACTCCAGCAATCTTGAACGTTATCCCTCACCGTCTCCGGTGACATATACCTTGGAGTTCCCCTCCAGTAAGCTTCCAGTTTCCTCTTCTTGCTCTGCTCTGCCCTTTTCGCCAAACCAAAATCACCAATCTTTGCCCTAAATTGAGCAATTTCTGAAACCGTTCCTTCCCATTGGGTACAAGTAAGATATTATCCGGCTTCAAATCACAGTGAACATATCCAATTTCGTGAGTGTATTTCAGCCCAAGAAGTAAAGACTAAGTATACCTCCTGACCTCAATTTCTGGTAATCCTCTGCCGCCATAATTCTTGATCCGATCACCGGGGGTTCCACCGGAAGCAAATTCTAACAAGTTGTAAACCATAGTTCAAGTATCCCCGATCGTGGTTTCTTCCCCGAAGCATCCAATTATATTAGCACAACCATTGACATTGCTCAGAATTTCCTTCTCCTTCTGAATCGAACCAGAAATAGAAACCTCGGCGGACTTGACAGTCATAACTGGAGGAAAGCAAGAATAACTCGACCTTGGGTTCTTCAGAGTATCCAAATACACAGACCCGAAACTTCCTTTCCCAAGAATTCCACATCTAGGCCAAGAGAAGCCATCTCCATACTTATTCACAACCATCCTCTGCTTAACCTTTTCTTGAACCTTATTCCACTCCATTCTTGAAACCTTACACTTCAAGAACTCGAACTCAACTACTCTTCCAAACACAAAATAAGAACTTTCCTTCAAGATTTTTCAATTTCAATCCAGAAATTGACTGCAAAGAAGAAATCACTCTTCCTAAGCCTCTTCATGCTGAACAACAATGTCTTGGGATTCTGCAAAAGAAGAAAGGCTATTGTAAAAAGGGTTCATAGCTTGATGAATCAAATGGAGGTATCTAGGAATTTCTTAGGTAGATTTTTCGTCTTTCCAATCGCAGGAAGAGAATAAACAAAGTCGCGATTCTTCGAAGGCTTTTATGTAGGTAACATACGTATGTGTGTAATCTGGTGATTTAACTTGAATAACGGTCAAGTGTGTAATCTCTGCCTTCGGGTGAAATTTAAAATAGACCCCAAAAATATTAAGGGTTCTCTATCAAGCCCTTCATATATTTTTTTCATTATTATTTAAAATTCAGTTTGGCAGACTTCTCTTGGGGGGGAGGGGAAAGGAAGAAAGAAATAAAGAAAAAAATGGGAAGGAATGGGTATATATATATATATATATATATTTATACATCTTTTGACTTTTTAGATTAACATGAACTTAAGAAAGGAATGAGTGGAATGAGAATGATTTACATTCGGAGTGGAATTTAGTCTTTAGAGAGGCACTACATGCTATTTGGATTTAAATGTGGAGGAATTAGATTATGCATGATGATATATATCTATCGGATTTGCTAAGTCGCGCTGCGGAGTATGTCTTAATGCGCGATCCAATCGTTACCGTAACGGAATTGTTGCTTCGTTTGATTGGCTGCATGAGCACTGTAGCAACAATTCCGTTACGGTAACGATTAGAGCGCTCATTAAGGCGCTCTCCGGAGCAAAACCGATATATCTATTACCTTCTTTAAGTATTACTAAGTTAAAGTTTATTACAACTAGAGTCTTAATTTTGGCCTTGGATGCTATCAGTTAGTATAGGATTTTCTTTCTTCTTCTCTCATGTTGCATGTAAATGTTCCTGATTTTTCATTTAATACAATTACTTTTAATGTTTTTATCTAAATTTTCAATCAAAAATAATAATTTGCCTAATTAAGTTTTTTTCAATTTTAGCTAAAATTGTTCTTTATACTAATTATCAAAAAGTTTAACATTCATTGATTCATATATTTTTTCCATTGTGTTTGAACATGATTTGAGAATTAAATTAGTTCTTAAGATCTTATTAAATTTTATTCAGACACTACAAATTAAGTTGACACACATGTTTTAATTTTCTAACATAAAAAATTATTTATTTATATACCCTTCTATTCATAATAAATCACATGTTAACCATATATGCTATGGATTTAAGTGAAAACGAACTTAATGTGAGTTATTTTCAATGAATACGGTGGGTTTCACTTAGTGGCATTTTTGAGAAGCATATATATATTTGGTTAAGCTTAATGTGATGCTGTCAGTTTTTTTCCTCATTTGTTTTTTATTATATTACTTCATTTCTAGATTTAATTTAAGACCTTGAGTGGAATTTTGAATTAACCAATTCCTTTGGGGAAGTTGGAAAACATGGATAAAGATAAAGTGCAATTAATACATTGACCATTGAATTTTTTACTCTTTTAAAATTTCACTATTTAATCCATAATTTTGACAATTTAACTACTCAACTCACGGATATTTAATTTTACTATTTATCTTTGAGGATTTTGACACCTAAACCACAACACTATGTATCTAAGTAATAATTTTAGTGATTAAATTGAATTATTTATATAAATTGAGTGGTTACACCGTAGTTAATTGAATGATTAAATTTTTAATCTTGTTTTTTGTTCATTTTGTTTGGTAATTTTCTTTTAAGTGTAATTTTATAATGAAAAATGTCTAAAAGATATTCCTTCCGTTTCAATTTGTTGGTCACTTATAGGTTTTTTAAACTAAATTAAGGTAATCACAACATTACCTCTTTTGGACTATTTTACCTTTATTATTGGTGTTGATTTGTAGTCTCTTTCCTCTTGTCTCTCCTCAACAAAGATTGGTGAGTTTTAAAAAAGAAAGGTATGAATGTAATAAAATGTCATTAGAAAAAATTAAGAAGAGTTTGACTATTAAGGGTCAAATGGAAAATTCACTTTCACCTTTTGACTTGAAATGTGTAAATGATAAATATTTTTAAACAAATACTCTCTTCTTAAATGACAAACAAATAGAACCGAAGGGAGCATATATAGAAATACTATGAATTGCACAACTAAATCTTTAACGGTCAAACATTTAAATCAACTATCCTTTTTCTTAGAAAAAAAATGATCAAATACCCCAAGAGTTTAATTTATTCTTTTAGGATTTAGTTTATAAAATATATCTTAAAAAATTAAAGATTAAAAAAAAAATAAGATAGTTGACTTAAATGCTCTCTCTCTCTCTCTCTCTCTCCTCTGTCTATATATATATATATATATATATATATATTTATATGGTAATGCAATGGTGAGCAACGAAACTCACCTCATAAAGTATTTATGTTAAGTGAATTATTTTTCCTTAAATAAATAAATATTATTATAAAATAATTGAATTATCCTATATATTTATTGTTTTCTATGGTTTAGACATTTATTAGTCTAATTAAAGGGCAAGCTTTATGAATAATTAGAATAATACAAGAAAATATGTATTTGTAATATAATTAAATTTATTTGACTTGACTTTGATAACGATTCAAAATAGAAGAATATGTTAGGTCTATAACCCCATATTACAATAAATCCATCCTTTAACTTCTCTTAATCTAACCTTAAATACATTTGAAATTCAGTCGTTAATTAAACTAATCAGAGCCAAATATCTAAATCAACAAGGGATTAAATAGATTAGACTTTAGAGTGTTGCCTAACAATTGTTTGAGGATATGAAGGTAATTTTTCTTATATGAAATTGCAAACTGTTTTTAAAAAAAATATACATTTATATATAATAGTATAATCTATATGTATGTGTATATATTTATGTATAAATATATACGGATTTGCTAAGGCACGTTCCAACCGTTACCGTAACGAAATTCTTGCTCCGCTTGGTTAGCTGCATGAGCACTGTAGCAAGATTTCCGTTACGGTAACGGTTGGAGAGCGTGCACACCTTAGCAAATACGTATATATATATATATATATATATCGGATTTGCTAAGGTGCGCTCCGGAGCGCACCTTAATGCACGCTCCGGCCGTTACCGT
>JAOXNR010001167.1:0-40521 GCA_028571225.1 Parsonsia alboflavescens
TTGAAGAAATCCAAACTAATAGATCATATTGGAAGACAATCATGGTCATTAGTCACTAGCTTGAATCTCTTGTTGAAATCCTGGGCAAAATTTCAGATTATGAGTGACCTTGGGTTTGGATAGATGGATGTTGAAATTCCTGCCATAATTCAAGTGAATCACATTACATACTCTCTTTGTTCTTGTTTTACTTAGTTGGGCACATCAATTATCAAAATGGAACAGTAAAGTAGAGCCTTGTATTTAATACAATTACAGCATCTTTCTCCCTCATCGACTTCTCTGCTTCTGTTCCTTCATCACTAGTACTTGTGCATTTCAAGACTCCCGCTCTGGAAAGTAACCAATCCAAGAGGAAGAATAAAAACATTAATGAACAGAACAAAAAGGACATCAGGTTCAAGAGATGACCAATATTAACAGCACATTGAATTTCAAAATTCTACTACCTCTTCGACCGAGAGTATACAGCAATAATGGGCTTCACGGTAAACCCTCTAACCCGAAGCTCAAGATTGGCATAATTCCCAGCAGCAAAGGATAAAACTTTAGTTCGTGTAACCTGACGACCTGCAATATTTTTCCGTAACAGTAAGTATCGACCACATTTTCTATTAGTTTAAAAAGAATCAAACATTTTGCATGGTAGAAAAAAAAATACAGGAAGTTCCAAGTTGAACCTTGAAATTAAAGGGAGAGTGAGATCTTGGGAACGGCGGTGGGCTTGTGTTGGCAAATGGATCCTGAAGGCGAGAAAGTCATCGCCATTGCAGTGGAGAAAGGTAAGGTGCTCGAAGAAATGTACATATGAGTATGCGTCCTCCGAAGGGAAAATGTAAAGAGACCGACGTGGACAAGATCAACACCAATTCTAAAGACTAAAACCACTCCGCTCTGGAATTCTTCCAAAATAACTTCGGGCCGAATAGTTTGCCCGCCCCGGATTAAGGTTGCTATGGTTTTTTTTCCTCTTTCCTTTTCATTCCTTCCTTCCCCAAATGAAATTTTCATTCTCAAGTTTTGGGAAAAGGCTTATTCTAAAATGTCTTATGTCCATTTAAATAAAGTAGATGAATACCTGCAGTGTTAAATATATTATTATAAGTTATATATTAACTTTTTTAATTGTTATTATTGATGAAGTTTGGAAACAATCTCCAAATCACCCCGAATCGTGATGGCACTTGAAATCACAACCAGAAGAGAAAAATTAGATTATCGGAGTGGATTGTCACCTAGAGGATAACTCCAATGCCTAAGTCAATATTTCTTAGAGAGGTTTTGATTGAATTAGACCAATCTATCCTAGAACAATGTGTGATTCGATAACTTATACCGAATAATGAGTTACCTTGTTAAAGTATCTCAATTACGTGAAAGTAAGCAATTAGGATAATTGCAAGATCATATCCCGTCAATTGCTCCAAGAATCGTGAATTTCCTTAAGTTTGGATACCTTACCATGCACGTCTCTGGTACAAGAACTATGAGCTTGTTAAAAACCTTTAAACCAACTTCGTACAATTCTAATGAATGTCGAAAGTCTTAACGATCCTCTTTAGAAGGTCACGATGAGTGATTTTAGGTTCATGGTCTGTGTAAAGAGTCGTAGACATTAAGTTGTGGCATAGAAAGTGCGTGAAATGGATTGGAACACACCGGTCGAAGGTCACTATCTGATGAGAACTCTCCTAAGCTCATTTAAGGTTGGTGAGAAGGAGGTCACTGCCCACCTTTCCTCTTAGTTTGTAATTCGGACCTTTAAATATTTGAGTCTACACTCGGGGTCCATTTGGGATGGGTTATTCGGGTCGTACCCATTGCACCCATTATTACCCCCTTTTAGGTCTAGCGAGCACATAAGTTGCGGCCCCCAAATAATCATCTTTTAGTCCCTATCTCTAAAGAGTCACGCCATTTTCTGTAATGGCTAGTTTGGAGGTGTCGTGCCTTATCAGTTTTGACAGTTGCCTCAATTCGTGTGTAAGGGATCTTTTCCAGAAATTCAATAGACTCCTTCTCATATATAAATTAGGAAGCCTAGGAGAGATTAAGATTTACCAAAACTCTTCTTTGCAAAATAGAATTCCCTTTATGCTATACAAACTTTAGCTACCAACTTCTTGAGCTTCTTCTTTTCTGTTCGGCGAGTTTTCTAGAGTTAGGCAACTTCATATTACCTCCAAACCTTTTCCAGCATCAAACAAGTGAGTTTTCTTTTCCACTTTATTGTTCAGAAATTTTTCTTTCTTCCCATCCTTTAAAAAGATGTCTTCGGAATCTCAATCCTCCTCTTCATACAACAAAGATTCCTAGGGCTCTCCTTTCCCAAAACTGTGACAATGAAGTATACTACTTGCCTCCCCTTTCTATTAAGGCCCTTCAAATCAAGAGTAAAGCATATCATCCCTCCGAGCTAGAAGTTTTTGCTCTTAAATCCTCTTTAGGTTCCTCTAGAATTTTCCAAATTAGTTTGGAGAGAGGGTTAAGCAAAGGTGACATCGTCAGGCCACCGCGCCACTCCCGCAGCCTCTGGTGCCAACCTTTAAAAGCCCCACTCCAGTCACAACCCGATGAACCATATCACACCAAAACCAGCCCCTCCACACCCATAAGTCGTCAACACACCCAAGGAACGTAGAAGGAGAGTTGGGAAGAACTTGAAGTCAAGAAAAATTAACCTGGAACCATGATTAATGCTATGAGCGAGTGGTAGTTGCAAGCTATAATGGCAGCAACCAAATTCCAACTTTGAATAAGAACTTTAATGCGCCAAAAGGGACAAATTTAATGCCAAAAACCAATAACTTTTTCATTAGAATTTAATGAAAATGCCTCACACACAAAGAAAGATTTCAAGGGCATATCTAAAGGACAAATTTAATGCTAAAAACCACTAACTTTTTCATTAGAAATTAATGAAAAAATCAAAGGCATATCTACTAATGTTTGTGTTTATCTTAAGGGGGGATTTTCCTCGTCAAACATAGGAATTTCTGCGCGAGGGGAAAGTAAAGGCATCTGGAGCCAAAGAAACCGTTTCGCCCCTTTCTTTCTTCGTTAACCTGACCTTATCTTAAGGCTCTGAGTCTACTTCCAGTCTGATCGTTCGCCAAACCATCGATTTGTGTCAAGCTTAGTGGGATCGTGGCAACTCATGCTTACTTTGGGCTTTAATCTCTACTCTAGTTTTAATCAAACTTTCTGTAGCTGGATGTTATTTGATCATGTAGCACAAAGTGTAAGACTGGAATGGGTACCATTTGATGAACTGTAGTCTTTAATTTTGGCAAGTCAATACCCATTGCTCTTGTATACGTATCTGTTTATGTTATATTGACGGAACTTGAAAGACTTATGTTTTGTGCATTTGAACTTTGAGGATTATTGAATTCTTTTCTCAAACTAGAGCGTCCTAGCCATCTAAAGTTGTTTTTATAACGATTCTCTTCTAATTATGATAGCTACAAACTCCTTGGTTATTAATCTCTATTTAAGAATTGTTCTATTTTATTTTGCTTTATTCTAAGATTTCAACAAGCAGTCCTTTACCAGATAAGATTTTAAACAAAAAACCAGTGTTTATTTAGTAACTTTAAGCTAAGAAATATTTTAAGGATAAAAGTTCAAGTGATTTTCTGGTAACACAGATATTAGAAATTTATTCCCTATTTTTCTAAAAGATCCAGAATTGGATCAAGTATGTTTTATCTCCTGAGAAACCTTAAATCATTCCTGAATAGTTATTATTCAAGCTATCATAGTTTCTAATCATTATGCTTTCAGTTTAATCTTAATTTAATATTTTAAGAGTCATGAAACGTTTTATATAAAAATAATCAACTCTTGTAATCCTGACTGGTTTTGTTTACTCATTAATTTTTAGATTTTTTAGGTTTGAATCTTAAAGTGGGATTCTTAGTGAATCGCCTAATTTCCTGTAGAGATCCTCAATTATAACTCTCGGATATCCTCAAGCAATCACCATTTGTTTGTTCTTTGTTTAATTATATTTATTTGTGGATTTATGTCTTCTTTTAATTATTACTCCTGTTTATTTATTTATCCTTCTGGAATAGCTTGAATTCTTTGTTTCAGTTACTTGTTTTTTGAATTATTCCTTGGTTAATTCCATTTGCACAATATCTTTATTTGAAATCATGAAAATGTTCAAATGAATCTCGAACGACTTTCTTGCAATACAAGGAATTTATTCCCTGTTGTTTTAAAAAGATCCATAATTAGATCAAGCATATTATATTCTTGGAAATATGATACTTATGTTTTCCTGAGGGGTGCTTCGGCATCATGTTAGTCTTGTCATTTCTGTAACGATCTCGATAATGTTTCTAGAATACGGTATCTATAGGGTTATGGAATGAACCTTTGATTAGAAAGTGCAAGCTAGTTTCTGGTTTTATCGATAAGTATAACATATAATATTATTTGAATCTTTGAATCCCTTATACTGCAATCGTATAGTGTTGGGGATTTTGTAAGGATCAGGAAGGTATTGGGCTGATGATGCTTGTGTATAGATAAAAAAAAAAAGGGTATTGAGATTTTGATACTATTAAACATTATTTTCTCGTTGAGCATTTTTATGCTCATTCATTCTTTTCTTTTCTTTTCTTTCTTTCTATTCTGTTAGGTTTTTTTCAGGTGAAGCTTGTGATGCTGGCAAACCATAAGGCAAGAGAGTATTTCTTCCAAGGGATCTCTAGGTGATGGGTAGTGTGGTTGTTGTTAGCTTCCTCAGAACTTTTGTAAGTTGGGCGTTAAGCATGAATTATGTATTCTTGTAGTAATTCGAGTTGAGAATTAAATTCTTGTAATTGTATTTTTAAGATTTCATTTTTGAGTAAGAAAGTTTTTAATTTTCACGGATTTAAGAAGCTTTGCGTGTTAGGTCTGCCTAATGTGCAACTCGTGACACTCTAGGTTAAGCATTTCGAGGCCTTACAAAATTTATTGAGTTTGCTTTTAATAGATTATATGATTTTGAGACTCTAACTACATTGATGTTTAAAGTGAGAGACACATTATGAAGGTTGTTTGATCATTATCTTGTTGAATTTAGTAGAGTTGAAGTACCTAGGAATGTTGAATCTCAAGTCTTTTTTGAGAAGGGATGCAATAGTGGGATTGTGAATGACTTTTGTGACATTTCCATGGACTTTTATCAAGAAATGAGTAAGGAAGATGAATTGGAAAGTGAAAATGAGGTTGAAATTTATTTGAGTGAAGCTCGAGAGAAGATTAGTGACAAATTTGATATTTAAATTGGTGGAAGGTGAACTTTTTGAAATATCCAATTCTTTCTATGATAGCTAGATATGTACTTGTTGTACGAATATCCATAGTGGCTTTTGACTGCATTTGGCACTGGAGGTAGTGTTTTGGATCCATATAGAAGCTCATTGGTTGAGGCATTAGTTTGTTCACAAAATTGGTTTAGATCATCACCTATGCCTATTGATAGAGAAGGGTCTGAAATGGTGGAACAAATGGAGAAAGGTAATGTTTATCAATTCTTTTATTATTCAAAATTATTACTATATTTACTAGTATTAATGTGAATACCCAACCAAAAATTCATTGTCCTTATTTTATTTGTTCCATTATCTTTTGAGCCATAGGTTTTTTATTTTAGAAAAGAAAGAAAGAATGTCCATCAGAAGTTTTAATAACCCTGGACTGTTTTAAGTTCGAGTGTCAGAGCCTTTTGGAGATAGAGATAGAAGACGTTCTCAAGTTGGAGAAGACAAGAGAGGCTTTCTTTTGATTTTCTACGAATTAGAGGCAAGATTTTTGGATAATTCCTTTTAATGTTGCATTTTAATTAAGTTTTACCTGCCACTTGGTGGATTTTTGGTGACCTTCTGGAAGCTACATAGGTATCAAAAGATTCCTCTCGTCGAGAGGAATTGGTAAGATTTTGAATTACTTAATTCCAATAAGTAGATAAAAAATTGTGAATTTTTAAAGATTTTGAAAATTTCTGATAAATTGTAGTTGTGAGGTGTTTTCATGGGTTAATAACTCATAAACCGTAGGTCACTTTTACGCAGATTTTATACCTATTTGTAGCTGGTAATAAGAGATTTCTATGGGTCTATAAATTAG
This sequence comes from Parsonsia alboflavescens, assembly GCA_028571225.1. Classification (NCBI taxonomy): domain Eukaryota; kingdom Viridiplantae; phylum Streptophyta; class Magnoliopsida; order Gentianales; family Apocynaceae; genus Parsonsia; species Parsonsia alboflavescens. Next base: position 6,127 of record JAOXNR010001167.1, read on the forward strand.
TCCATTTTAACTTTGGGATCATAAGATATGATAGTTCATAGTAGAGTTAATGTTAAGATAAAATCTGAAAATTTAAGGAAGATTCACGGTAATTTGGAGCAAAGCCCATCTCGGGCCAGAATTGTTTGGGTGAGTGTAACTCCCCTTGATATAAGATTGTTATAGAATTTTGAGGACATATATTTTATATCATATTCTATTTCTTGACAAAATTTCATAATTTTTGGAGTTTCATATTATTTTATATGATTTTCGTAAAATATTAAATATTTCTAGAGAGTGAGGATGGTTTAAAAGAGAAAAATTTCTCAATATTTCTCCGAAATTATCTTTAAATAAGAGGATTCAAAATTTAGAATTTCATTGCATAACTACCTAAAATGTATTTTTGACATATTTTTCTAAATGTTAAGAGATTGTGAGAAATAATAAAATAACTCTTTTAAAATTGTAAATTTTATAGCTTTTCATAAATATTTAGGCTAGTATAAAAGGGTAGAATTTCTTTCTTTGCACCCATGAACATTTACAATGATCTAATATCTATTTTTATAATATTAGATTGTTGATTTGGAATTGAAGGCATTTGTGAATTAGATTATTCAGGTAAGTAACTTAATCTTACTGGTTCCTTTTAAAAATGTGATTTTGTAATGTTTTTCCTTAAATCTATTTTCATGTTATAAATCTTGTTTTCAACACTTGTTTTTAATGTAAAAATGGATCAAGAAATGCTAGAATTAAAATGATTTGGGTTTCATGGATGGTTGTGATTTGTGATGTTTTTCCTTAAATCTATTTTCATGTTATAAATCTTGTTTTCAACACTTGTTTTTAATGTAAAAATGGATCAAGAAATGCTGGAATTAAAATGATTTGGGTTTCATGGATGGTTGTACTTTGTGAACCAATGTCTCAGGGGATTATACTGATGGTTAGACTTTTAATGTAGTGCCATTAATGGAGGATTATGAATGTGATTGTGAGTATGACCTTCTGGTCATTGTGATATTGAGACTGTGATCGTATAGTCATTGTGAATTCATAATTGTGATTTGAAGTAGCATAAAAAGAAACTAAAAGAATTGTTTTGATAGATTGGTGTTTTGAAATAAGAATTGAAATAAATGACTGTATTTGAACTATTCGTTTGTGTAGTAAACCCCCACTCTTGAGATTTGACTATTTTGGTTATTTTTGTGAAATTGTCTGTTGAGGGAAACTGTTTTAAAATAATTGATCCATCTATCAATGAGATTTTGTTACTTGTTGGGCTTGTAGCTCATAAAACTCTTTCTTTCCTTTTTACCCACATTTTCCAAGCTATGTGGATTGTGCCTAAAGGAGATCTTGAGCTGAAGAATTGTTTGAGGCTTTATTTTCTTATTAACTTTTATTTAAAGATTGTTAGAGATTTGTATTTGGTTTGGAAAAAATTATTGATACATTTCATAGATATTTGATAATAAGTTTGAAATAGTTGTTGCTTCATTTTGTAAACGTATGGGAAAGAGTTATTGTATTTTCGATTTATTAAATGATAAGGATGGATTTGGACTTTTAATTTAGCCTTGCATATCCTTAAGTTTATCATGGGTATGCGACATTGTCATGTCTTGGGCTTGGGCTCAAGACGTGACAATTAATTGATTTTTTTTCTTGTTATAATTAGCTGAAAGTCTTAGGGCTTTGGAATTTGATGAATGTTTCATTACTTATTGTGATCTTGGACAAATTTAAATGTTAGATTTGAGAAACAATGTATTTCATGCTTTCCTTTTTGTTTTATTTTGAGTTGTAATGATTATTAAAATACTTGAGTTTGTGTTGGGAACTAATGTATAACTTTTCTTTTATGTTTATTGTTATATTAAAATTGAAATGACTATGTGCCTTGTGAGGTGTATCATTGAAAATATAGTATTTTTATTTAAGATTTTATTGTTCAGGATTCAATCAATTAAGATTGGATTATATCTGTTGAGTTTCAAAGTATTGGAAGAATTAGATGGAATTTTGACACAATCGACTTAATCGGTTCGATTGGATAGATAGCCGCATACAATCCAAAACGAACCAATGAACACTCCTAATTCAAGTACAAGAACTTAATTCATAAATAATTGGAATATCATATAAATTGATTTCATATCATCCAGTATATATTTGTATTAAGACAATAAAAGTAAATAAAGGGAGAAAAAAAGAAAGCAAAGGAAGAAAAAAAAAAATTTTTCTATTATGCAAGGAGTGCAAAAAAAACAAGATTTTTTCTATTGGATAAAAAAGAAATTGTGGGATTATTGAATCACAAACAAAAAGCAATCTAATATATTAATATATAAATATAAGGTAACGGAGCCATCATAATAGTTTTTAATTATTCTAAAAGAATGTTTGGCAATTTAATCATTGCAGTCAATGCACGGTATATATGATATTATTTATTTATTAACATAACAATATTTTATTAGTGACATTTTTAATATTTTCTAGTTTATTTTTTAAATAATGCTCAAAAAGTTAAAATGTAATTTACCTTTGAATAAATATTTATTATACATAAATATTTTATTGGTGACATTTTTTTTATTTTAGGAACTAAACAGCCTTCTTAAAGTATGTTTTAATTTTTAACTATAAATGTTTTTTTGTTTTTGTAAAAAGTTTAATAATTTTATATAAAAACAAAATATAATAGATAATAAAATGAAAAAAATGTAAAAAACTCATAAACATATGATTTGGAGGTCTCATGAGTTGTCTATCTTATTAGAGATGCCAGTGCTTTTATATGTATTATTATAATAATTATAATACATTGTAAAGTGTCTTCAATTGAGAGTTATCAAATTATTTTTGTAAAAAAAAATCATAATATATACATAATAAAAAAAATAGAGAAAATAAAATCAAAAAGTTTACATACTATAAGCGAAAAAATAATAAAAATCCAAGATTTATTTTTATTAAATTATATACATTATTTAAAATAAAATCAAGAAAAGTAATATTAACTATTATATAACATTAATGACTTAACTCGGAATAGAATATCAATTTAGTTTTTTTTTTTTTATACCCACCTCTACCCTAACCCTACACTCGAGGATCGACAATGACATCCCAACTTACAATTGTCGTGTCTCGAATTCGATGTCTCTTAATCCCAACAGTTACTGCTTACCACTATACTACGAAAACTTGACAAATATCAATTTAGTTAATTAAACTTTTATAGCGTGTATTTGGTTAGCTTGAATAGTTATCTTACAGCATATATTAGTCTTTCACTCCTTAATCATTTCGCATTATATATATATTCAAGTCAGTGAAATAGGATAATTTCAATTCGTATAACCTTATTTTTTCTATTTTAGTCAACTAAAAAAAAAAAGGGCTTAACTAATAATGTGGTTATTAAAGTTGTCACTTTTTTTAACTCAATCATTAAATTATAAAAACAGTCAATTTAACCATTAAACTTTGAATTTTCAAACAATTTAATCATTATAGTTTACGTTTTTGGATAATTTAGCTAGTTTATGGTAGTCCGGTTAAATAATAGTCACGAATGTTATCATTATTTAGTGATAAAGTCACATGGTTTTCCATATCACCAAAAATTTTCATATTAATTAAGAGAATATTCTTTATTTTGTCAATTTCTTCTTTTATCTAATTTTTTATTAACACATTATTTGGATTACTTATATTTAATTTGGTCAATAAGAAAATTTTTAATGACCTATCAAGCCGTGTGATATTATTAATGATGATTGATTGCATTTGAGACCGTTATTCGATTGATGAACAAGTATAGAAAGTATAATGATTAAATTGACTAGTTTTGTAGTCCAACAGTCAAACTGGAAAATAATAAGGTGACAACTTTAGTGGTAATTAAGCCAAATAAAAAGTCACGAAAATATTCTAATTTTATCCTTTTATCTATTTCGTTGGCTATCTATTCTATTCTCTTAATTTTACGAGGAAATTGGGAGAAATGACTCCGTTTTGGATAAAATGCACAAAAAGTCAATTCTATAAACTTTAACAAAATAAATTCACTTTGACATGATCTTTTATATATGTCTTTCTCATCTCTATCTAAAACTTACAACACATACACTTAAAATTAACAGCTCATAATGTTTGATAAATATGTAGGTTACTTTGTATATGATGCCTTGTCTAAAAGAAATCCTCTTGAATATTTTTGAAAATCTTATAATAATAACCAAAATTTGCGATGAGCAACCTCAAGTTTATTACAGTAGTTGGACGAAACTATCCTCTTCTACTTTGACTAATTTGCATTACTTGTCTTTGACTTGGCCTGAAAATAAGATATTCTGGCCAAAAGGATCTATTTGGTCAATCGGAAAAAAATAGAGGACATATATTTTTCAAACAAAAATTATAAGGGATCTTAAAAGTTACATATAAAGATTTGGGACCTAAATGGGCCACGTAATAAAGGAAAGGGACCTAAGCAATTTAAAGAAAAGGTTAAAGATTCATATAGACCAAATTAAAAAATAGGGAAATTTTTTTCAAAAACTTATAATAATATAAACCAAAATTTGAAATGATTAACCCTAATTTTATTACAATGAACCAAAAGCACGACCCCATATTTGCAGTTTTCATATATACTCAATTTGATTGGAAAGATTTCTATTTTATCTAAATCTATATAACATTTCACAATTTATCCAACTCTAAAACTAATTTTTCACTTTATATCCATTTTGAGTTTTTCCTTAAAAGAAAAAAAAAAAACTAACCTTTATTCACTTTTAACATTTAGTTACTATCTTGTCATCAACATTCAAAGCACCCAACTACCATTGCATTGCTGTAAAATCGAATTGAAGACAATAGGACTACTACATCAATGATGAAGTTTCTTTGGTGAAGGTTGAACTTGAAATGAAAACATTCTTCCTATTGAATAAAAAAAAGTCTACGGTTGGGTCTGAGTTTGGGTAGTTGGTCTTTTTCTTCACAAGATCAAGCTAGTGTCGTTCGGCCAACTTTGAGTCTAGTTTTTTTTTTTTTTTAGCTGTTATGGTGATTGATGCTTTTGTTTTGATTCCTAAGTGTCTTTGGTACTGGTGTTTGTCCATTTTGTGTCGTTTGTTTGGTAAAAGGATTCAAAGAAAGGAAGTTGCATAATGTTTGGCATTGATTTATACTAGGCTTGGCTCCAAAATTGCAAAAGGTTGAAACGACTTTGGGAGCTTACGGCCGACTTTCTGGAGTTTCGACCGAACTTTGGGAGGTTTTGGCCGACCTTCAAGCCTTTTTGTTTTTTTAGTTGAACCGACCTTCCAGTGGATCAATTTGACCTTTGAAGGATTAAATCATCCTTCAAAAAAAATTTTTTTTTTTTTTTTTTGACCTTCCATTAGGTTAATTTAACCTTCGAAGGGATTATATTGGCCTTTAATATAGTCATTTTGACCTTCAAACTTTTTTTTTTTCTTAAAAAAAAATTATTTAGACCCTTTTTTCCCTCTTTTTTTTTTATTAAGATATTTCTTTCCTTTCCTTTAAACTCTCCACTCTTCTTTTTAGTATTGCTTGTGCATTTTCCCGAATATATTTTTCTTTGGATTCTTGTAGAAATGGATTACATCAAAATTGCTATTCACGCTGGTTCTCTAAGTGGAAGGACGTGTTCGGTAGTCGTACCAATCGACACCAGTTATGAAGATTTTAGGAGAACCATGGCAGGTTAGCATGAAGATTGAATTAAACCAATTCGACATACAAATTTAAATTGCATCCAGATTATCTGATTGAAGTACTAAATTATTGGAAATTGATGATATATAAGGAATCATATATTTGAAAGGGGAAACTGATCCTAAAATGGTGGCCATTAACAAAATAGAAAAATTACATCAATGTGGTGATGATCATGTAATGGATGATTTTGTTAATACGTATGAAAGGAATTTGGATGCGACATTTCCGCCTCTAAACAATGAACCTAGGCCATCCGAAATATTCACATCGATGATGATGATGATTATGAAAAGGAATGTATCCGCAGTGTTGTTGATGATGTCCCCATCAACCTCAACGATAGGGTCAGACACTCAGTTAATTTTGAGCAATTTATATCGAAAACTTCTACTCAATTCACGAACATGGACTAGGATGAGGTTGAAGAAGTGTATTATTCTGAAGATGAAAGCATTAAACTTGTGGGTTCAATGAGGAAGGATTCAATTTTTAATAGCAAGGATGAATTGACAGCTGCAGTCGGTCAATATTCACTTGAGAATAGGTTTTCCTATCATGTGGTACATTTGGATAAGGTAAGATTCGAGGCAAGATGCAAGAATAAAAAAGATTACACCTTCATGATATGTGCACAGTGTAGAGTTGGATGCAAAATATGGATGATTCATAAGTTTGTCCAAACTCACACTTACATTCAACCTGTACATCAAAGCTAAAACAGGGATGTAAGTGTATCAATAATTGATCATTTGTATGCTGGTAAAATCATTTGTGCGAATCACACCCCCAAAAATGAAATTTCAGACATCTAGGAGAATTATGGTGTAAAGTTAGGATATACCAAGGCTTGGAGATCTGTACAGCGTGCAAAGGACATAACTTATAGAACTCCAGAAGACTCATTTACACAGCTTCCATCATACATCTGCCTCTTGGAGTGTACAATGCCTAACACAGTAACCAGCATAGCATTACTGGATGAGCATTTTCTGAGGTCATTTTGTGCACTTGGGCCTTCAATCGAGGGCTTCAAGTACATGAGACCTATCATTATGATAGATGCAACACATTTGAAAGGTGCACATGAGGGCAAAATTTATACAGCTGTCTATGATGATGGAAACGGACAAACTTTTCCCATTGCATTTGGAATTATTGAAGAGGAGGGCAATGATTCATGGGAGTAGTTCTTAAGAAGACTAAGAAGTACTAGAGAATCGTGGGATGATTTGGTAATTGTACGCTATCCACACAAAGGCATACCACACGCAGTGAGAAAAGTGTATCCCGAGATTCCACATGCCTCTTGTTTGTGACATTTGAAGGAAAACTTAAAGACAAAGTGCAGAGATCCTCGTTTTGCAGTGATTTTCAAAAGTGCTACATGACTATACACCTTTTGTTTGTGACATTTGAATGATAATCAAAAGTGATTTTCAAAAGTGCTACATATATGATAATAAAAAATATGACCACTACTTTAGGGACATTCAACCTACACATCTTAGAGTTCATCAGTGGTTGGATGTTGAGATAGGGTGATCGGGTTGGTTATGTGTTTATTGTTCAAATAATCGATACAATCAAATGACAAGCAATCTTGTGGAGTCCTTCAATAAAACGATCAAGAAAGCTTAGAAGTTGCCGATTACATCTGCTCACAAGTTTTATAGGGTTGTGTCAGAATTGGTTCAATAAACCCCAAGAAGCAGCCTAATATTATTACCAAACTTACTATGCAACAGATTGAAAAGGAAGCTGTGAAGGTTGACCAACAAAGACTGTAAACTACATCCATTCAAGGTAGGTAGGAGTATGTCCTCAGTAATCCCCCACAAGAAGCAAATGTTGTTGTGGATATGATTCAAAGGACTTGTGGATGTCGAAGATGGCAACTAGAAGGAATTCCGTGTAAACATGTCATTGCTATCACTGAAGGAAAGGCCACAAACAGACGTCCTTCAGGCATCGATCGGAGGGAGTCTAAAGAGGGTACAGACTTAAATTTTTTAATCTTTTAGATAGAAGATCAGGTTCTGTTTACAGTCACCAGCAAAAGTCACCGACCTCTGCCTCTACTTCGTCACACGAATATCTGCTTCCAGTGTGCGTCTCACGAACACAACAACTAGACAAACACGATTGAACTGCTAGATTCAATCTTGAATATTGGTTTTCTTTTTTTTTTTCTTTTTTTTTTGATTTCTCTAAACTCTATGTTTTTTTTTTCTTTACACAGACACTGACAGAAAAGAACTCTACATAAAAGAGAGAGGCATAATCTCAATGAAAAACCTAGAAGACTTCGTGATAAGAAGTCTTTCGGATAAATGAATCTTTCATTTTCGAATTCTGATTTGAATTAAAATCGAGAGGCCTATCAAAGTGTGATTGAAAATGATTTGTCCAAGCTTAACGAACTTGGCAAAATACAATTCAGTGACATAATTTACTCTTAATTATATTTTGGTTAATTTCTATTTGTGAATTAGCCCAAACAAACGAGATTCTACCCATTAAGCAATACAATCTGAATGTGTGACCCAATAGGTCCTCATAAAATTGACATTTGACATTAACAATATTTAATGTCATGTGCAATAAGCAGTGTCTAGCAACACATTATTGCTATCCAATTAACAAAAATGTCGGTGACAAAACAAAACCTTCGGTGATAAAAATAACATGTCTTAATCTCTTTGTCCACGAAGTCATAATTGAACACGAGTCATGGAACGTGTCATACTCGTAAAGTTCAATATCTGAATTCTCAACCTCGAATAGATTAATCAAACCGAGTAAGAGAAATATCCCATATCTACTTATTCGAGCATGCCCATGCATTTCATAATCTCACTCAACCAAGAATGCTAGACATCACTCTCTTGTTATATAAGAGGGACAAATCATATCTTGATCATTCAATATTCCACAACACAAATTAAGACATACTCAATACATGCCTTTATTGTCCACTCAGTTAAGAGTGACGTTTGACAATATCAAAGTATGCAATCTTTCATGTAGGAATCTGTGATGACCTCAAGTCAAAAGATGAGACATAATTATCACAACGAAATCACTCATGACCCTCATATAACAATCCATGAAGTGATTTCATGATAGGTCAATCCTGTACACGATACTTTATGTGTACCTATGTGATGATTTGATATCTCATATCCATGATGGCTATCATCAATCAGCACAGACTAGTCTCAGCATGTAATTGATATCCTAATCTCAATAACACCAGACTAGGGACATTTTAAGAATAGAAATAAACTATTCTAACTACAATACATAATTTATTTAATAAAATGTAGATATAAAAGTAAATTATATAATTTTATAAATAGCATCATGATACAAAGTTATACCAACTAAATAAAATCATCATATATTCTTAGGGCATATCCAACAATCACCAAGTATTGAAAAAACCTTTGTATAATTTAAACAGACATTCCAGAAGGATGAACAAACCTTCCAGGAGGCTGAATTGACCTATGTAAGGCCGATCCGACCTTCCATAAGGTAGGTTCGACCTTCTGAATGGTCGAATGCATGAAGGTCTTAGGTCGGAAGGTAACTGACCTTCTACAACGTCGGTTCGACCTTCTTTAAGGTAGGTTCAACCTTTTGGAAGGCACGTGTGACCTTTAGGATGATATTTTCTATATTCTAAATATTGTTTAGAAAATAAATTTAAAATCATAATCCCAATTTGATTTTTATGATCTTTAATTCTTTATAGGGAAAGGGGCTTGCTACTATACTCTGTGCTATGGAAATTCAGTTGACATAGAAATATTGAGGATGTTATATGCACTTTCGACACATCCTGTTCCGTTGTCTTTGAATTTGAATAGAATTGTAGGTTTGGAAGATGTGGTTGTCAATGCCATGTTTGCAAGAAAGGAGGTAGGCATACCACAAGAAGGTTGGTTCCTCTCTCGAAGTGAATAACACCGACGGAAGAAAGTTTGCACAATATGCAAAAGAAAAGGCCACAATCGTCTAACTTGTCCAAACACAGCCGCAGAAGCCTCACCTCTTGAAGTAGAGGTCACATTATCGAATGATCATCCTCAAGAAGCGCACCTATTTAATCTAGTATCTACCCAACAATCTCTTGTTTCTGGACAAACGTTGGAGGCAATCAACGAAGCGGGAGTGTTTGTTAATATTAATGTAAGTGTCCTTGATGAAATTGTGGAATTTTTTGAAAGTGTTGTCAGTGTTGAAACGATTCATGACTTATAATTTTTTTCATATTCTTTTCAATTACATAGGTCATTTTCATTTATATAATTTAAATTTTGTGCAAAATTTTCATTTATCCTACCACATGATTTTTTTTTTCTTTTAAAAGATGCATGTAATGCAAACTAGTGAAAAATAAAAATAACAATAAAAGATCGATTCTAGACTTTTAAAAAAAAAAAACCCTGATAGAATTTCCCTTGTAAATAAATAGAACCTTTTCGAGGCTCCATGGCCACATCCAACACCATTTTGCAACAAAATCCAACAGAAAAACAATGGCGATTCCAACTAAAGCATTTCAAATTTTGAACAAAACCAATAATTAGACAGTATATCTCTACTTCATATCTTCATCTCAAAGGCTAACTGCTACATCTCACCCAGATACAAAACCCTAAAAAATATCCCTTGTTCTCAACGACAGAAAGTAATATAGGCAACAATATAGGCCTTCCTTGCATTGTTCCATGATCTATATACTAACTGGAAGTTTTATGCATGAACAATGAAGAGTATTAGTCCAATTTCTTTCAACTCCATTCTCGGCCATATTTTTCCTTCTTCTTCTACATTGAAGAAATTGGGGGCAAAAATTTTGGACAAACACAATAGAAAAAGAAAAACCCACCTAAATATCCTTTCACTGAAGAAAATAAAAGCAAAGTAAACAAGAAAAATAAAGAAAAAGGCCAAAAAAAAAAAAAAAAAGACATTCGAAAACTAATGGAGCATTAAAAGAAAAAGGGAAAATTAAATGAACTCAACAAGGGAACTTAGCTGTAGTTGCGATGTCAAAGTTTGAAGGTTTGGTTAACTACAAAGGTGACTAGCTAAAAGATGGCAGTTTTGTCTCTTCATAGCCTATAGATGTTTCTGGAAGGTGGAATGCCAGAAGGTTGACCTTCAAGAACGTCTAATTGACCTTCCAGAAGGTACAACCAACCTTTTGGAAGATCGAAACGACCTTCATAAAGGTCGAACTGATCTTTTGGAAGGTTGTTTTGCCTTCTGTAAGATTGGTTCGACCTTTTGCAAGGTAGTCTTTATTATATTATTCCCGTATTGTTTAGAAAATAAATATAAAATCATTGTCCAAACACAGTCAAAATAGAAGGCCCACCTCCTAAAGTAGAGGTTACAATATCGAATGATCATCCTCAAGAAGTGCAGCTATCTAATCCAGTATCTACCAAACTATCTCGAGTTTCTGGAGAACCGTTGGAGGTGACAAATGAAACATTAGAGTTTGTTAATATTACTGTAAGTGTCTTTGATGAAAGTGTCGGTTTTTTTTTAAGGTGATGTTGGTGTTGAAATGATTCATGACTTATAATTATTTTTATATTCTTTTTAATTAAATAATATAAATAAAACAGCTACACAGGTCATTTTCAATTACACAATTTACATTGTTTGCAAAATATTTACATAATACAAAAAAAAAAAAAAATCACTAGGACTAAAAACTATATCATGCTACTGTATGAAAGACTGATCAAAGCCATCTCATCCCTGATGTGCTAGGATGCATCTAAAATACCATCCGGTGAGGGCATCTTTCAAAGATACCCCTTCAGTAGCTGCATTATGTAATTTACAATGTAGGTCGCATAGCTAGTCAAATCAAGCTGACTAGTTAGTGATTTAATGCTAATAAATTCATAGTTGAACCTAGAGGGTGGAGCTGCAGCAAGTCCCATCATGAAATAATAGCAGGAATGTACTGGAAGGTGCGACAACATCCTACAAACCAGGTCCATCATATCTATCCTACGCACCTGACACAAACAGAATTATGGAGAGGAAGGCTATAAAGTTTGATGACGAATGATAGGGTTTAGGGTTGATCGAATACTTTGGAGAATTTGACCAAGAAACGAAATCGTTGTAATTTGTTTCTGTTTCGGCAATGTACTGAAATAGAACGTTGCTTCTCTTGCAAACAAAACTTCACCCGAAAGTTGTCACAAGTAAAAGAGAACTCAAAAAGCGAAATTGTACAATTCCTTCCAGGAAATCAAAACTTCTCAATTCAATGATGATAGCAATGCCCGAAAATTTCCAAACAAAAAAGTATTAAACCTAGGGTGACAACCTAATGCAAATTATGAAATCATCCTCCATAAAATAAGAACTACGAATTAGCAATGAATTAAATAAATATACACAATCAATTCCCTGTCTTCACTTTCTTCAGCCTCTCGAATCGTCGAAGAGTGGTTGAGGAAGGTTGCTGAACTGAAACATCCGGAGAAGCATGATCTAGCTCTGCGTCAGCACCCTCACAACTGCGTCTAGAGATGGCCTTGGATCATATAGCATGATCTTTGCCCCTTTTGGCAAGATCTGCAATAGTTTAGTTATTCTAGTGGCAACATGGCACAGGACCTATAAATATATGGCAAATATTAAATTATTTAATATAAAATGTAACTTAAAATAATGACTTCAATAATAACTATTTTTATTACCTCATCGACCTACAACCATGCGATCTCATCATCCTATCCAACTCCCCTAACCCAGCCGATGGAACCATCATTGAACTCGAACGTCTCAAGGTTTCTAGCAGCGGAGGAAGAAAGGAAAGCAAATTGGAGCATACTCTGCAATTTGAGTTAACTTAAATCGACATTATATAATAAGCATTGAGGTAGAACATTTGATAAAAATAAATTTTATACTTAAGTAAAGATAAGGAGGGGCAATGGCGAACCTCTGCTTCGTAGTTAATGCCTCCGGATGTAATTTAGTTGCTAATCGGAGCTTTCTAATGAATTGATCCACATGAGCATCCTCCAACTCCTGTGTGCAATCTCAAATTGTCTTCAAAATGTTCTTGTCAAAGGAGTGGGTTTCCCTTGTCGAGCAATTGCCTCATAAAAGACGCAATTGAAAGAAAAAATAAATAATAAGTCTAACATATTAAAAAAGACGCACTAACTTAATTATGAATTAAGCTATATTATATTAATGGAATTAATTTAAATACCTCTTTGATTCCTTCGAAGAGCAGAACGTATCCAAGAGCCTTCGGGTTTCTGGAGTGTCCATCAGAAATGCCTCGGAGCCCTTCTTTGGCAGACCTACTGGACCTCCTTTCTCTCTTTCGTCATTCTAGGCTTCTTCTTTGGAACCCTAGAATCTATGTGGTGAAAGGGGTCCGTGAACGGTGACATGAGGCTTGCAGCCCAGACATCGGTCCGAACTGCATGTCCTTCATCCTGAAATAATTTAAAATCCAACTATTAGAATGTAATGAAATTAAATTAAAGATACCTAAACATGACATATAACTATGAAATAAAAAAAAATTACTAATTAACTTACCTGAACAATAGGGTCGAATACAACATTACCAGGTAGTGCTGGTGTAACCTCCCTTTCAATAACACCCCCCTCCAGCTGTTATTTAAAATAAATTAACTAATTAGGAAAATCAATTTAAATATGAAATATTCAAGAATAGAGAGATGTTTAAACTAACTTGGGGGGTAGTCTGGACCTCAAATGGAGCAGGTGGATTTGCATCCTCCCTCTCACCAACATCCACCTTCTGCTGTTAGTTGAAATAAATTTACCGTTTTTAATTAAAATAACTAACTACGAAAATCAACATAAATATGAAATATTAAAAAATAGAGAGATGCTTAAACTAACCTGAGGGGTAGTGTTGACCTCAACTGGAGCATTTAGATCTGCATCCTCCCTCTCAATAACATCCCCCTTCAACTGTTTGGTAAAAAAATTTACTATTCATAATTAATATAACTAACTACGAAAATTTACTTAAATATTATCTATTAAAAAATAAAACTATTATAAATATGAACTAACCGGCCTACCAGCCATCATCTGCTTCTGCTAATTTCAAAGAAAATAAATACGGTTAGAATATAATCAATAACTAATGATCCATTTAACTAATTCAGATTGGAGAGTATATACTAACCTGATGTGACCGAGGAGGTGTTTGACAATCCTGCCCGAGGCCCTAAACGAGGCCACTCCTGCTCATCCAGTTGCTTCTATAGCCCAGAGAAGCGCTTTAGGATAGAAATGTGTCGTTCTAGGGCTAGTTGCTCATGTTGCTCCAATCGAGCACTCATCCACTTCTACTACTTGACAAAGCGAGCATGGACCCGCTCCTCAAATTCTGCCAATACAGTCTTGAGTTGGGCCATCATGTCGTCGCCAGTTGAAGCAGAACAAGAGGGCCTCCCAACTCTCTTAGGAGCGTACTATAATTTCAAACATAAATTATATTAGCTACATACTGAACTAAATACTTGATTTAATAAAATATGAAGAGATGCACACCTGGTGGTGGTCCTCCTCCACGCCATGACCCTCTGATCTCACAGGGGAGGGAGGTTACTCCTCGAAATGCTCCTCCACGTCCTCAAGGATCTCAACATCCCTAACTCTCGGAGCAGGTGACTTAAAATAAAACAGATATGAAATATTAGACATAATAAATTTGACTATTTAATTTATAATTTACTAATTCAAATATCATTAGACTAACCTCTATAATCGAAGAGACGGGTGGCTGATGTCGGACGACCTCCCAGAATGAGTTTGGCTCCGAAGCCCCCCAACAAACAGATGGAATATAAGGGAGGTCGTCAAAATCAATCCAATACAGCATCTGCCACTTATGCTCATCTGGCTCAATGTATAGTCATGAAGCAAATGCCTATGTACATTGTAATTTAATTTAATGAACATTTGATTTCACAAAAAAAAAAAAACATAAGTGGAAAGGTTGATTGCTTACCTTATCCAATAGAACATGCCATTGAACTTTGGAAGTAGAATGAATCTGCCTCCAAAGAAGAAGGCACCTCGAATGTCGTGTAGTGCCAGATCTAGAAGCTTCGAGAAGATCATCAACTCACAAATACGCGTGCAAGGATGGGAAGTGGGCATACATGCACCACTGAATTCAAAGAAAAAACATCAATAAATATTGTTATGGGAATATCAATGGTAGAAATTATCAAAAATGGTAGATTTGAAATCATACCAACTTCACCCAGGCATTGCCATATAAATGCCTCTTCGTCGCCCGAAATTCGTCATCAACGGCTCTCTAGAGGCAATGTTTTGTCATGCTCCACCTGATGGTGCCCCAAGGAAATAATATGGAATCACTGCAGAAGACTCATGTGTCAACCTCCAGTATCCAACAATGATGCCATAAGCAAGCCTGAGGACATCATCCTACTTCAAAGATCCAACCTCCTTCTCCTTAAACATCTCAAAGGCCCGCATTGGGGTCAGTAGATGGGTCCCCAATAACCTCTCATGTGTGGAGTTGCTTGTCAACCCCCACTCCATAATCTCTGCATCCACCAGGATAAATCAAAGTCTGGTGATCAAAGCATACTCCTGAGGCCCTAATCGATATAATCTACCTCCGATATGGAACCACATATCATCGGGGCAAGCATCACCGAAGTGAACTTCCCATCTAAACATATGAAATGCAACACGAGCCTAAAAATTAGAGTTGTCAATTGGGGTCAGGCCCTTGGGGCCTGCCCATCTGGACCCCATAATTTTGAAGGGTTGGGCTTAAAAAACCCAGCCCCAAAAAAATCAAGGCCTTTTTAGCCAGGCCCTTAAGGGTCGAGGGCTGAGGGAGGGTCGGGCAGAGCAGGCCCTTGGGGCCAAGGGTTTTTTTAAAAAAAAAATCTAACAAAATTAAAAGTCTAAAACAGTCAGTCAACACTTAACACACTAGAACTTTCTAATTCTAATACAGTAATACATATGGTACCTCAATAACCTCACCAACAGTCACCTCTCTACTACCTTCTTCTACTTCTTTTTGTCTGAAAAGTGAAAACAAGTAAAACATTTTCTTCTCTCTCGCTCACCGCTACCCACCGTGTGCAGCCAATCAAGTACATGCAGGTAAGGACTCTCGCTTCAATCTCCATTTTTTTCTATTTTAAACTTTTCGTTGATTCTAGCCCTACAAATTAGTCAAGAGTACTGATCAGGTCTGGTCTCCTATGATTGAATTTTGATGGGATTGGAATGGCAGATCAACATGTGGCTTGCCAAAAGTGATTGTTAAGACAAAGCATTTCTGGAATAGGGAAGTTTGGATGGTAAGCTCTAGGGCACATGTTTAGAGTGTAAAACTTGTTTGGCACATGTAATAAGTAATTTTGCTTTTGCAAAGATTGAAAAAAAAAAAATGTTTTTAAAAAGGGCTGGCCCGTCCCGACTCTTGGCCATGTGGGGTAAGGGCTGGGTTGGAGTTTTGGTGGTCCTTCAAGAAAAAGGGCTAGCCCGTCTCGACCCTTCAAATGATCTAGCCCTTTAGGGTTAGGGTCGGCTCGGCCCGGCCCGGCTCGACCCCAATTGACAGCTTTAGTAAAAATGCCCGAAATATTGGGATAGCTACAACATGTGTTCAAATGGACAACTCCTGAATCACTCATCTACCCCGTGGAACCTCACGAAGTTAATCACCTTGGCCATCCAAGAAAACTTGCAGTGGTAGCTCATAGTCTTACTGGGAGGAATAATAAGACTATGCTGGTAAGTCTATCTCCCTCTACTAGGATCCATATTTTTACAAATATATAAAAAAAAAACCAAAAATCAACTAGATTATCATTAAATTAAACTTAGCTTTATTTATTTCTACATACAATAAATAAAATAAGCTCTAAAACATTTGTTATTGCATGCAAGTATTATTTAAATCCTAAAACATAATATTTTACAGAAAACCTATAATAATATATTATTTAGATGAATTTTGTAAAACTTTATCCAAACATTACCCCGAGTATTTTAATATTAAAATAACTATAACTTAATATTATTATTTTTAGTACATAGACATTGTTAGAGTCATTATACTAATATTATTTTGCTTTCTTAATATAACTTACGATGTATTTTTTTTTTTATAAAAAATAAAATAATCTATAGGATAATCATTATAAAATATTACGTATTAAAGCACTTTGTATAACCAAATTATATTATACACTAATAATATTTAGTACATTGTAAATCATATCAATGTAGAGTATAGTGATAAATTTAATTTTTATGTAATTTAAAAAGTAATAATAATAATGATATTAATTTTAATTATTTTAAATTTAATAATAATAATAATAATAATAATAATGGTAGTAATTTTTATTTAATTCAAAATTTAATAATAATTATAATATTATAATATTATTTAAATAATAATAATAATAATAATAATCAGCCGAAGACCGGATTTTACTTGCCGAAGGTCGAATCCTAATTTGATTCAATTCAAAGTTGGCCGATACCTGAGTCCAATGTTGAATTCATCAAACTCAAGATTCAACCAATTTTGAATTCAGGCAACTTAGGATTCGACCTTTGGCTGACTATCTAGACCTTTGACAAATTAATCTAGACCTTTGGTTGATTGCTACTATTCTAAGGTCGGAATTATTCTATCAAAGATCGGGATAATCTGCTGAAGATCGGGATAATCAGTCGAAGGTCGGAATAATCAGCCCAAGGTCGAATCCTAAGTTGGCAGAATTCAAAGTTGACTGAATCCTGAGTTTGTCAAATTCAAAGTTGGCTGAAACATTGGACTCAGGTGTCGACTAACTTTGAATTCGACCAAGTTAGGATTCGACCATCGGCAAGAAAATTCCGACCTTTGGCAAGTACATCCTGACCTTAGGACAGTTAATCCCCACCTTCAACCATTTTAATCAAGAAAAGCTACTTTCCCATTTCCAAACATAATTCCAACATTCCCAATAGTTTATCTAACTATTTTGCATCCAAATAGGCTTAAAATTTCCTCATTGTCAACAAAATTCATAAGAAAAAAAACGAAACAAATAAAGAAACCGAAGAACGTCACAATGAGAGTTCAAACGCAACAGGAAAAAAAAATAGTTCAAAGCACAATCCACATAGACTCATAAATGTAGAACACATTAATATCAAATAAATGATCGTTGAACTATCAAAGAAAAAGCATGAAAGAAAAAATTTTTATACTATGTTGAAGTGTTGGCTTCTTCTCCGGCAATGGCGATGCTAGTACAAGATGGACAATTGATTAGGTTGTTCTTGATTTTGGCCGGTAGTTAGAAAGGTTTACGGTTAGCAGAAGAGAAGGTGACGGTAGGGTTGAATACTTCTCTGACTAACAGAAACGGGAATGGTGGGGGGTCGGCGACTAACAAAAACGGGGACGGTGAGGCGTCGGCATAACCTAGGAAGTTTGAACGAAAGGAATGGAAGGATGGAAGGAAGAAGAAGGTTTAAAAGTTGAAGGGAGTTTGGTTATTTTGTTTTTTCAATTTAGCCAGATGTTTCAAATTCCATTAATCTGATGTCCATACAAATTGTATATCCAGTAAAAAATGCGTTACCCGTTTGTTTACAAATGAAATGATTTCACAAATTAGGTATAATTGAAATACCCAAATCCAATTTAGGTATTTTTGGGAATTCCAACCATATTTGCACTGGCAAGCCCATATTTCAACTTTCAAGCAGTCAGGCTACTTCTGACGTCAATGTCCAAACATGCAAGCAGGGAGATTCGTCAATTTGGTATCCAAGGTCAACATTGGTAAATTTTTTCCTGCCTACTGAGTACCAAAAACTTTTGAACGTCCAAATTAGTAATTTCGATCCCATTTTGATGTATTTCTGGCTATGATAACAAGTGCTGGTTATGTAGTCAACTTTTTTTTAGGGAGAATCACTGATTTGGTACCCATTATTTTTCATTTTAACTGATTAAATACCTAAACAACTTTCAAATCATAAGATATATAGATACTTATTTGGCAAGGAAAAAAAAACAATGGATATCAATCATGAATTTAGGTATAACTTTAGATACCAAAATAACCAACACATTCTATCTTGGTCAGAAATATCGAAATGGGATCAAAAGTACTAATTTGAATGTTTGAAAGTTGTTTGGGTACTCAGTTGGCAGGAAAAGAAAAAAGGGTACCAATATTGACTTTAAGCATAACTTTGGATACCAAATTGGCCAACCTCCCTTAAAATAATTTTAAAAAATTATGTCTATCATTTTTTTCTTTTTTTCCTTTTACACTAATCTGTCCCATAATTCTTTCAATATCCTTACCCCTTGAAGATTAACTGTGATTCTCCACCTATCCTTACTGTGTATCAAAGTTGACAATCTTTTGATTGTCGCTTATCACCAATAAAATAGAAGTTGACCAATTGCTTTTTTATTTGAATTGATCTAAAATCAAATATTTTAGTTCAAATAAAATTTCCTACAATTATGTTAAAAAATTTTAATCCTAAAATATAATTCTTCATAACTATTTTATTTTTTTTAACTAATCTTTTTACTAAATTACTTACAATAATTCACTTTTACATATGATGGGAGAAATGGGGACGACCTGGACAAACCAATTCAAATGGGCTTAAACCACAACCTCTAATACCTGAAAGTCAGACTCATAGCTTAAGAGGAAAGGTGGGCAGTAACCTTCTACCATCAACCTCCAAAATGAGCTCAAGGAGAGGTCTAACCGAACCACGGCCTTCGACCTGGTGAGTTCCAATCCGTCTCATACATCTTCCATGTCACGATTGACTGTGCGCAACTCCTAACACTATCCATGAGGCTATAATTACTCGACACGACCTCCCTAAAGAGATAGTCGAGACTTTTGACGTCCACGAGTAGGTCATGAAATTGGTTTAAAGGTCGTTAACAAGCTTGTAGCTCTTGATCAGAGACATGAATGGCAAAATATCCAAACCTAGGGAAACTCCACGATCCTAGGACAAATTGGCGGGATATGATACGATCTCACAATTATCCTAATTGCCTACTGTCAAGTAATTGAAGACCTCTGATCAAAGAGGTAATGTACTTAATTTGATATATATTATTCAATCACACATAGTGTTTTTGGAGTTAGTTACTTAAGATTATTCTCTCGGAATACTGACTTAGGCATCGGAGCTCTTCCTCGGGTGACATCCCATTCCGGTGACCCACTTCTTTTCTTCTCAGGTTGTGATCACAGATGTCATCGTGGTTTGGGGTGATCTGGAGGCTACTTCCGAGCTCCATCACTTCTAGCACCTTCTGTAAGCAAGACATATTCTAAATGCCTATCTTTCTTCCCTATATAAAAAAAATAAATAAATAAAAGAGTCATGGTGACTTAATCACAACCAACACGTCTTCAACCACTGCGTCGGGGCAAACCATCGGGTAGAACATAGTTATGCAAGGAAAAAGCAGTGTCGTAAGGCTCTCCCAAAAAGTAGGATTATAACAACAATCCAGGGCCTATCAATCAACAGGAACAGCCAACACTGATATGGTTTGGGCCATCCTAGAGGGTTCAAATGAACCCTTCACCTGAGTAGGAAAGGCTAGGACGGAGACACCCTGACTAGACCAACAATGGCAACAACCCAGACCACAGAAATCGACGGGAAGTCAAATGACTGTCCTAGCTGACTGCCCTAGAAGGACTCTTTGATAGACTCCTAGAACGATGCCATCTATATCACCGCCTTCAAGCAAGGATTGCAACAGGGGTATGTAGCCCTCAGACTGGCAGAAGAGCTAGTGAAAACCATTAAGGAGCTGTAAACACTCCTCAAGAAGTTAATAGAGGCTGAAGAAATAGCAGTCCAGAAGAAGATTCCTAGTTTGCCTTAGCCATTGAGAAAGACAACAAAGGGTGTCCAAAAAGCCTGCAGACATAAAAAAGAGACAAGAAAGATCCTCATTCGAAAGGAGGGTCCTCAGATAAGAAGAGGAAGACCATTCCAAACCTAGTGACAACTCCCTTCTCGACCTCACGGCAAAAATACTAGAGTTCATGGAAAAATTGTCTCTTAAAGCCACCAAGACCTCTAAAAACTCCCTTGGTTAGAAGAGACCCAACAAAATTTTGCCACTACCATGAAGACCATGGCCATCTCATGGAGGACTACTTCAACCTCGAGCTCAAGATTGAGAGGATGGTGAAGGAAGGTCACTTGCAAGAGTTCCTGGCAAGGAACACAAGCCCCGCAAATGTGCCTCTAGTGGCAACACACAACCAATGACCTAAGGTCGGCGAGATAAATGCCACAGAAAGGAGGTCAAAGTGAGCTCGGGGAGAAGATTTAGAGCCCTTAATGGTGTCATTCAAGATTGGAGATTTCCTAGTACGTAAGATATTGGGTGACTCCAGAAGTGCAATAAATATCTTACACAAAAAGGCATTTTACCAAATGGGGATATACAAGAGCTCGCCAATAAAGTCAGACACCGCCCTAGCCAGTTTCAATGGTAGCACAACCTATGTGGATCGAATTCTACGAGTTCCAACTACAATCTACTTGGATGGCAGAGAGGTCACTGAGGTCATAGACTAGTTGGTCGTAGATGCTTCCGGAACCTATAATGCAATTCTGGGAAGAAGGGGGGACCTAAGAGCAGAGATCTCCTTGCTAAACTACTGTATGAAGATCTAGGTCGGAGAAACCTGGATCTTCGTGGAAGAAGATAGACAACTAGCTGTAGAATGTTACCTCACCGAAGGGAATACAGAGAGCTCGATGGGACTTAAAAAGGAAGACTTCATCGACCCTTCGAAAGGAAATAATGAATTTAGAATCCAAGCAGGCAGCAAAGGAGAAAAGGTTTTCCTCAATTCATAATTCCTTGAGAAAGGGATAAAGATAGGCGAACTTTTGCCATCCAAAGTTAAAGGGAAGCTTGTTGACTCCCTACAACAATATCTGAAAGTCTTTGCCTAGCGACCTACTGACCTTGAGGGCATTGACAAGAGAATTCCAAAGCACAACGTCGAGCTCAAACCAGGAATCAAACTAGTGTAATAGAAGAAGAGAACCTTTGCTCTATAGCGAAATGAGGTCATCACCCGAGAAGTCCAAGCTTTTCTGGTTGCTGGAATTGTGAAAAACGTGGTGTAATTAGAATGACTGGCCAATCCTGTGGTTGTGCCAAAAAAAAAAAAAAGGGACACGGAGGATGTGTGGATTTTACCATACTAACAAATACTGCCAAAAGGACTCATACCCATTCCCGAGCATTGATCAAATGGTAGACTAAATATCTGGATACCAATGGGTAAATTTCCTAGATGCCTATACGAGGTACCACCAAATTCCAATGGCAATAGAAGATATGGAAAAGACCTCATTTATCACAGAGGTCGGGACCCATTGCTACACCAAGATGCCATTCGGTCTGAAGAATGCAGGGGTAGAATTCCAACAAGCTATGCACAAGGTTTTCAAGAACCAGCTCGAGAGGAACATTGAGGTCTACATGGATTACATTGTAATCAAGTCGAAGATGTCCAACGACTTTATTGAAGACATCAAGGAGACTTTCCAGACATTGAAAGCTGCTCACATGAAGCTCAATCCTAAGAAATGTACCTTCAAGGTCTCAATAGGTAAATTCCTAGGCTTCATGATATCGGAGCGGGGCATTGATGCCAATCTTGATAAGATTAAAGCACTGTTAGACATGGAACCTCCCAGGGACAATAAAGAGGTCTAAAGTCTGACAAGTAAGATGACGGCATTGGGGCGCTTCATCAGCAAAGTGGCAGACATAGGAGAGAAATTCTACGACATCATAAAAAACTGAAAAACTTTCAATGGATTGATGATTTCAAAACAACCTTCGGCAAATTGAAGGATTTTTGGGGGAAACCCTGACAACTTGTCTCTAGGAGCTTAGGAGAGGAAATTTTAATGTACTTTACTGCAACAGAAAAAGTAGCCAGTTTGGTAGATAGGTCAGGTTTACAATTTCCAAGTTATTAAGTAAGTCGTTTGCTCAGAGGTCCTGAAATTAGATATTCAAACCGCAAAAAATTCCTATACCTTATTGATATTACCTCAAGGAAGCTTAAGCCCTATTTTGAAGCTTACCCGATAAGAGTACTAACCAATCTACTAAAACAAGCTTTGGCGAAATCCGAGATATCGGGCAGGACGATGAAGTGGTCGCTCGAGCTCTTAGGATATCATATTAAATTTGAACCAAGGAAAGCAATCGAAGCTCAAGCTCTTTCAGACGTTGTAGAAGAATGCACAAGGGTTCGACTGGAGCTCACAAGCGCTTGTGAAATTAACATCTGAACCATGTACATAGATGACTCCACCAAAAGGAAAATTCAAGTGCGGGAATTGTACTGTTCAACCTTGAGGGAGTGTGAATTCCTTACTCTGTGAAGTACAACTTCCCAACCTTGAATAACAAATCTGAATATGAAGCTCTCTTAGCAGGTCTAAAACTCATAAGAGCTCTAAAAGTGCAAAAATTGCACACCAAAACTGATTCACAAGATATAGCCAGCCCGGTTGCTAGAGAATACGAAGGTAGAGTGGAGAACATGATCAAATATCTCAAAGAAGTAAGAGATATAACATCCAAACTTGAGCATTTCCTCTTTGAGCAAATACCTAGAGAGCAAAACGCAAAAGCAGAAGCACTATCTAAATTTTACCGAGAGATAGTGATGCAATAAACAGGGATGGAAAAAAGGCCAAACAGAAAGAAAAGCTGGACATTTTTGAAAACTATCCAGTTTTTTGTTTTACGACACAAGTCGGAAATAATCACATTTTTCAAAGCTCTCTGTAATTAAGAGAAAACGAGATATTTATGACTTAAAATCTACCCTCAACCTAATAGGAATTAATAAAAGGAATCCTAATTGGAATTTTTAAAAAAATTATAATCCAATTCGAAAATAAAAAAGGAACAAAATTACGAAAATACCTCTAGAACATAAAAAAGCCCAAAAGTCCATCAAAACGATCCCGGATGGCCTAAAACTGTCTTAAGCCATAGCCAAGCTCTAGGTTTTGTCCATTGGACCATTTCCAATAGCTCAGCCAAATTTGAACCCGTTTCGAGCTCTGGCCAGCCTTCTTCATGCTCCCCGTCTAGCAAAAGATTCGCCCTCGAATCTAATTCGTCTCTAGCCTAACAAGGAGTTGCCCTTGCAGCAACTGCTTGCTGGCCCTGGCCTGGCTAGCATCGGTATGGCCTTGGCATTCTCCAGTGAACTGTTTGTCCCTTCGGTGACTATTCTAAAATCATTCTGGCGACTTCTCTAATCTTTCGGCTAACTATTACCTCAGAAACGGAAATCTCGATTTCCATACAGAGATTTTGGAAAGAAGATTGTCTCCCAGGTCATTCTGTTCAAGTATGCCTCTGCTTCAAAACCCAAACGGATTGACGTCTTCCCCCTCATCTTCGGATTCAATTTTTGATTCCACCCCCTCCTTAGTCTAAACGTCCAACCTAGCCTGCGTCAGTTGTCGCTCCAAGTCTTAGATCCACCTTCTCTGTTCTTCATTTTTGTTTTCTCGCCAGTCTCGTTGACAAGGCTGTTCGTCTTCCTCAGGAACGACTCCACGTCCCCTTCCAACACAACGCCGTCCACAACCAACAAGATTCTATTCAACCATTGGTGAAGGTAACCTAGTGCTCTAATACCAACTAATGCAATAAATAGGGATGAAAAAAAAGGCAAAACAGAAAGAAAAGCTGGACATTTTTCAAAACTATCCAGTTTTCTGTTTTACAACAAAAGTCGAAAATAATCACATTTTTCAAAGCTCTCCATAACTAAGACAAAACAAGATATTTATAACATAAAATCTATCCTAAACCTAATCAGAATTCATAAAAAGAATCCTAATCGAAATTAATAAAAGGAATCCTATTCCAATTCGGAAATAAAAAAACAACAAAACTATAAAAATACCCATCAAAACAATCCCGGATGGCCCAAAACTGTCTTAGGCCATAGCTTAGCTATGGGTTTTGTCCATTGGGCCATTTCTAGTCTATCAAAAAATTTGACCCCGTTCCGAGCTCGGGCCAGCCTACATCAGATAGCAAGGACAAAACCCCAGCTAATGGTGTAACAATTGTACTCTCCCAGCATAAACAAAGAAGGGAACTTGGTTATGGAGGATCAGGCAGGCTAGAGGTATCCTATCTACAAGTTCTTCAAAGATGGCATCCTTCCACAAGATCCCAAAAAAGCTCCCCAAGTGTGATGGTGGGCACCTCGCTATGTCCTAATAGGAAATAACAAGGTGTACAGAAGGTCGTACATATGGCCATTACTCAAATGCCTAAGCAAGGGGGGAATGGTCATCAAGAGGTTAGATGTTAGGAAACAAGGACAACAGAACAAGCCACAAGAAAGCTAGGAAGGACCTTATATAATCCAAGAAGTTCTTAAGGGAGGAAGCTATAAACTTGCTAATCTAGAAGGAAAATAACTCCTAAGACCTTGGAATGTTTGCCATCTAAAGAAATCTATGCTTAAGGGTTCTAGGAACTTTTCAATGCTCACAAACTTGTTATACAGCTTGGGAAACTGTAGCAAGGAGCTTGCTAAGCAGCGAGGTGACCTTAGCGACCTCTTCGATTTAATTTGATCAAGGCATGAATAAAAGATAAGTTTTCAAAGCTAATTGAGTTCTTATTTCATCTTATTTGTCTGAGTTTCAAAGGTAGTTCAGATTATTATGCAAGTTCTAGGTGTTGAAGCAATAAGCAAGACACCTAGAGAAAAATTAGCTAATATAAAGAAAAAGGCCACAAACAGACCTCTGGAAATACAATATTCAATAAAAGCTGAACATTCAATATTACAAATATGAAGAAGAAAGACCATGGAAAATCCTATTCTATTACAAAAGCTCAATCTTCCTTTTCATCATCTTTGGGAACCTCTAGTGAACTCAGCAGGGCCTTCTCCTCCACAATTACTTCTCTACCGGCTACGTTTGAGGGACTTGCTAAATGATCAACAATATTCTCAAATGGAGGTCTACCTAAGGATAGACTAGTAGCTCGAAAAAGTTTGAGTGCCTTATCAAAATCAACATGTAGGAGATGGAAGAGGTAATGAGTAATCAAGTCTCCACAGCCATGCATAATTGTACCTTCGGGGCGAGCATAGGCCTTGGGAGGAATATCTAGAACCACCCTTCCTATAGCCTCCACCTCAGCAGGAGCTTCCCCTTCCCAGAGGAGCCCTCACCAGCTTAGCCAACCTCTATCAGGACCTCAGCAGTGACGACCTCCTCTGGAGAAGTCACCATAGGGTCTTCCTTCTTCCAGGGAAGAGGAGTAGCATTATCTGGATGGTACAACCCCTCGTGGACCTCCGAGTCAGTCTTCAAGTCCTCATTGAGCTCCCAAAGCTTATCTATCACATCCACATGGACCTCGTGAAGCTGGGGCCGAAGGATGGACTCCATGTAGGCCTAGATAGCATGGACCCCTTCAAGCTTGGACAAGGATAGACTGCCATCTTTGCAGCAGATACCCTGGATGTCCCCAAGCCTAGCCTTGAGCTCTTGAATATGGACCCTCTGTTGATTGCCGTGCTCGAATAGCTGCTCATTCTTTTAAACAGCATCCCCCTGAGCTGAAGACATGATCTGGTTCTCAGTTTTGGCCTCCTTAATGTTCTTCTTGCAGTCTTGTAGAAGATTGAATACCTCAGTGTAGAAGGCATTGGCCTTTTCAGCAGAGGCCGCGAGCTCAGCATTCTCCTTCACCAGGTGAGCCTTTTTGTCTTGGAGGGCAGAGATCAAGACAAAGAACTCCTGATCCTTTTTGGCTCTCTCTACCTGTCTCCTTAGCCACTCTCTCAAGAAGACATGGTTCTATAAAAAGAAAAGAAGAGGGTTAGTACCAACGATAAGTTAAAACAAAATCAACTGGAAAAATGAAGAAATTTAAAGAGACTTACTGTAGTGTGGAGGGAAGCTGTACATTTGTCAAGTTCTTCATCAGTAAGTTGCCGGCATATTTTTCTATCAACATCAGGCACACACTCCAGCAGGAATGACTAGGAGTGTGGCCATTGGAACAAGGAGTCAAAAGACTCCATCACGAGGTCGAGGACCCACCTTGCGATCCACTCATTAGTATCTACTACCATTGAATCATTCTCCAAACTCTTTAGAGTGTCTGCGACCTCCTCGATCGCGCAACCGCTGAACTCCAACCTTGACCTTGAGGTCGTCGGAGTCTCCTCCTTACCTGAGGAGGTCAAAGGAGTCCTAGTCTTAGAGGTGTAGATTGTGAAGAATGGGAGGAAGAAGAGATGGTAATCTTTATGGGCCTTTCAAAAGCCCGCAAAGCAGCTACCATGGCCCTCCTCTTCAGAGCAGTCCAGATCCAATCAGCCACTGCAATCTTCTTTCCCCAAGATTAGGGGACAGAAATCTTGGCCGGAGTGGCAGCAGCAGCAGTGGCAATGGTGGCAACAGTAACACTAGCAGAGGAGGCATCGACGGTGCCTCCAACTCCACCAACTAGAGCTTGGGGAAGAGTAGACTTCAGGAGCCAAGAAGTGGTCCTCATTGTTGTCAAAACAAAAAAGGAAAAATATGTTAGTGCACAAAAGACTTGAAACAAACTGAAAGCAAAAAGAAAGTAGAAAAGCTCCCCACCGAAAGGGGGAATCAATATAGCTCTCTTGATAGAGGGGAGATCGCGGTCTACTAGACTCCCTAGTCCAACAGGGCAAAGGAAAGTGACAGGCCAGGCTAGCAAATTACACCAGACCTTATCATTATCAGAATTGACCAAGCCAATCAAAATGGCCCTGTCCCTCTCTTGTTCACTTGTCAGGGTAGGAAGCTCGTTGAAAAAAGACTTATTCATGTTCCAGTCTAGATAAGGCTTAGACCAGACCAGATTATTGGGGAGTTTTACAAAAAAGATAGATTCTTTCCAATCCCCTACAGAGGACTAGAAAGGACCTACCATCTTATACCAAGTTTTGAGTTGAAGGTACCCTACAGTAACATTCTTCGATGCCGAGGAGACATCGACTCTAAAGATGCACCTAAAGAGCTCCAAGGAAACTGGAACTCGTAAAGGTGGTAGGTTGCGATGAACATGACTATTGCCCGCATAGAATTGGGAACAAGCTCACAATGGAAAAACCCCAAAAGTGGGCAATGTCCAGAAACAAAGGGTGCATATGGGGCAGAAGAATGCCTTCTCTGAGGTTGGCAACGTGGAGCACTATATGTCCATCATGGCGGTTGCAAGGGCGCTCACCCACCTTAGCAGCAACTATGTCATCTTTCTCTAATCCCCTCTCCCCATTGGGCTCAAAAATCTCAACTAAAGAAGAGGATGTGGAAAAGACCTCTAATTCAGAGGGCTTGTAAACCTACTTTTTACTATGGGGGGGGGAGGGGGGAGGCTTGGCAAAAATTGGGGGCAAATAAAATATACCATTCTCCAGGTCAATAGGGGGAAAGGACACTCTACTTCTCCAGAAAGGAGAGAGGGAGTGCTAGACACAGAGGACTCAAGGAGAGACACAGAAGACATTTTTGACTCGGAAGAAGTAAAGATGAAATTTTTCCAAAAAAGCAGTAAAACAGAAAAGAAAAGTCAATCAATAAAATTCTTGAAGAGTTAAGAAGCAAGTTGTTCTAGGCTCTAGGTCACTCGCCGAACAGAGAAAGAAAAGAAACTCAAGAAAGGAAGTAGAAAGTGTTGCTAAGAGGAGGTTCTGTGAGCAAAAATTTCACAAGCAAGAAAAGAGTTTAGGAAAATCCCAAAATCTTCAAAAGACTCATACTTTATATGAGCTAAGGAGTCCTTTGGGCTGCTAAACAGAATCTGATACCCGAGGAACCGAGGCAACTGTCAAAACTAATAAGGCACGTCTCCTCCAAAAACTAGCCTTTATAGAGAAAACGACGTGACCCTTCAGAGGTCATGACTTAAAGATGGTAATTTAGGTGCCACAACCTTTTTGCTCGCTGGGCCTAAAGGGAGGTAATGATGGGAGAAACAGGCATGACCTGGATAAGTCCATCCAAATGGGATAAAATCCTCGACCTCACTATCTGAAAGTTAGACTCACGAGTCAAAAAGGAAAGGTGGGCAGGGACCTCCTATCAACGACCTCCCAGGTCTCTAACTTTCTAAATGAGCTCAGGAGATGTCTCACCGGACCACGGCCTTCGACCTAGTGAGCTTCAATCCGTCTCATACATCTTCCATGCCACGACCAACTGTGCACGATTCCTAACACCCCCTTGAGTCTATGATCACTCGGTGCAACCTCCTAAAAGAGATAGTCGAGACCTTCGACGTCCACTGGCAAGTCACGAAGCTGGTTTAAAGGTTGTTTAGCTGTTGAACAGAGACGTGAATGGCAGGATATCCAAACCGAGGGAAACTCCACGATTCTATGAGCAATTGGCAGGATATGATATGATCTCACAATTATCCTAATTAAATACTGTCGGGCAATTAAAGAGCCCTGATCAAATATGTAACTTACTTCATTTAATATATAATCGAATTATAAACAATCTACAGACAAGGATAATGTTTTTGGAGTTAATTACTCAAGATTACTTTCTCTGAATACTGACTTACGCATGGGAGCTTTTCCCGGGACGACAGTCCACTTCGGTGACCTACTCCTTTTCTTCTCAAGTTGTGATCACGGACGTCATCACAGTTTGGGGTGACCCGGAGGCTACTTCCGAACTCCATCAAAAATATATTCTAGGAAATTATGATAGGATAAAGAATTGTAAAACATGAAAAATTTTTCCTTTTCTCTTAAGAAAAATAGCCTAATTTGAATAACTAATAAAGGTTTTCATTATTGATTTCAAATTGCACTTTTTCCGCAAAACTTTTCTTCATATTCTTGAACGTCAAGAAACTTATTGTAACTATCTAAAATTATCCTACAAATAATTTATTCCCATCTTTTTGGAAACATGCAAATAAATAATTTATATATAAATATATATATAGATATATATAGATATATATATATATATATGTATATTTATTGATATTGCACTTGCTGATTAGTATAAAATTAATAATACCACATATAAAGCAATAAGTTCAATTCAAAAACAGATCAAATCCACCAATTCTATTATCTCTTCTTTGAATTCCTCTCATCTTCCTTGGCAACAGACTTGCTATCATTGATTGTTAATTTCTTCAAACATCGCATAGAAATTCACTCCTCCTCCTGCGGCCTCAAGTTAACCCTTTCCCAGTCCAAACGGAATGGAAAAATACCGCCGGCATATATTGTGAATCTAATATGACAAGTCTTGGATTAATGCAGAATTTCCTAGGCTTTGAAGTAAATCAATCTGTTGCCGGTATCTTTTTTTGCCAAAAGAAATATGTGCAAGATATTTTGGAGAAGTTTCAGCTGAAGGATTGCAATCCAGGCTTAAAGCTCACCGAAGATCCTAGTGGAAGGAAAATGAACAGCGCCATGTACAAACCATTGTGGGGAGCCTCATGTACTTAACAGCAACAACTTCAGACATCATGTATGGTGTTAGTCTCATTAGTAGATACATGGAGAATCCCATCGAAAAACACCTTCAGTCTGCTAAGCATATTTTACGCTATTTGAAAGGGATTGCATCTCTTGGGTTGTTTTACAAGCAAGGAGAAAGCTCAGATTTACTTGTTTTTACTGATAGTGATTATGCAGGTGATATTAAGGATCGAAAAAGCACCTCAGGCTATGTCTTTATGCTTGGTTCAGCAGTTGTCGCATGGTCTTCGAAGAAACAACCCCTAGTCACTCTTCAACAACAGAAGCTGAATTTGTGGCTGCCACATCAAGTGCTTGTCAAGCTATTTGGTTGACGAAGATTCTTGGATAACTTAATTCAAACAGCATGACGCAACAATGATTTTTTGTGACAAAATTCAACCATTAAATTGTCAAAGAATCCAATTCTACATGGGAGGAAAAGATGTGAGATATCATTTCTTGAGGGATTTTACAAAGGATGGTATAATTGATATTGTTTTCTGTAGAAGTGTAAGATCAGTTTGCTAATTTGTCTACTAAGCCCCTCAAAATTGCAACGTATCAGAAGCTAAGAGAACTTTTTGGAGTTTGTTCGATGTATAGCCTAGATCAAGGGAGCGTTAGTTCTTGCGCCTTTAAACTGATTGTGTGCAATATCAATTTAAGGGTTGAAATGTTAGATAGAGTCAAAAATAAGTTCCTTCATGTGTTAGTATGTGTTGTCCTATTCAATAAGAAAGTTGTTACGTGGTGGGTGTGTTGTTCTATTTAATAGTGTGTTGTTCTATTTAATAGGAAAGTTAATTTAGTGGATCCAAATCTTTAGGAATGTGGCAGCATAATGTTATACATGGGTTTGTTTTTTCTTTAACTATTTTCTAGCTTTGTAACGTTGTAGTATAGTCTATATAAAAGCTTATTGATCCTTAAATAATATAAGAAGTTGCGTTCATTCTCATCCTGAGTGTTATCCTTTACTTTTAGCAATTCAAGCAGTGAGGCTAGATCTGCAGTCTGTAACGAAGTCAGTGTCCGAACATGCTAACAGGAGCCAGGGATACTCAGAATTGGTGGGTTCACAGTTACGAGAAATTTTTAAAAAAATTAAAATAAGGGAGAAAGGTCAATTTGGTATCACAGTTGATCTTGAAAGGGTGAGGATATTAAAAGAATTATGAGAGAGATAAGTGTGAAAAAAAAATGTTAGACCTCATTATTTTTTAATTATTTTAAGGGAGATTGATGAATTTAGTATCTAAAGTTATGTCCAAAGTCAACATTGGTATATATTATTATGTTTCTACCAATTGAGTACTCAAATAACTTTCAAATGTTCAAATTAGTACTTCTGATCTCATTCTGACATATTTCCAACCAAGATAGAATGTGTTTGTTGTTTTGGTACGTAGAGTTATACCCAAATTCATGATTAGTACTCGTTGCCAAATTAATACTTCAATTACTTATGATTTGAAAGTTGTTTGGATATTTAATTGGCTAAATTGAAAAATAATGGATACCAAGGCAGTGATTCTTTATGTTAAAAAAGTTTAATCCTAAAATATAATTTGTCATAACTATTTTATTTTTTGTAGCTAATCTTATTACGAAATTAAATACACTAATCCACTTGTACATAAAATGTATTATATATTTTATACTCTCTTGATTTGAAATTAAATATCCCATTTTGAATTATAAAAATTTTAAGAAAATTAATTGACTTAGTTCATTTTACTCTTAGTAATATCAATTTCTTAAGAAAATCTTAATTAATTTAGAAAATGGGATATTTATTTATGAACGACTCAAAATAGAAATATGTACATTTAATTCTGAAGATGGAGGAGTGGTATTTCAGAGAGAATATGGTTCAATTCTCTTCTTTTTCATGAAGTATATCTAATAATTAAAATTATGCATTAAACAAAATATATTCTAGGAAATTAGGATAGGATAAACAATTGTAAAACACAAAAAAGTTTCCATTCAAAATACACAAGATTACTCCCTTTGACCTGCTCTCTTTTTTCTTTTTTCTTAGATCGTGATCACGGACGTTATTGTGGTTTGTGGTTTGCGGTGACAGGTTTTCCTTTTCTCATAAGAAAAATATCCTAATTTGAATAACTAATAAATTGTTTCATTATTGATTTCAAATTGCACTTTTTCCTCAAAACTTTTCTTCATATTCTTGAACGTCAAGAAACTCATGCAAATATTTTGTTCCCTTCTTTTTGGAAACATGCAAATAAATAAATGAAACAATAAGCTCAATTCAAAAACAGATCAAATCCACCAATTCTACTATCTCTCTTTGAATTCCTCTCATCTTCAGTGGCAACAGACTTGCGATCATTGATTGTTAATTCCTTCAAACATCGCACAGAAAATCTCTCCTCCTTCGCAGCCTCAAGTTAACCCTATCCCAGTCCGAACGAAACCGAAAAAGATGGCTGACATAGGTGTTATTTTCCAGCTTGATTGCCCTGAAACTGTAATCTTTCAAGCCACAAAACAGCAGCCCAAGATACGTCTTCATCACAGCAGTTTCACAGTTAAGGAAACCCATCGGAGATGCGTGATATGCCTTATTAAGAAGAACATCTGTACTCAACCGATTTATCATCTCCCACTTTCCCTGTTTTCGAGCCGTTAGAACCCACAATTCAAATTCTTGACGCTTTCCTTGTTTTCGTTCCGTTAGAAGACTGATCTCATGGATCAATCCGAGTTTCCCTTCAAACTCAACCAGTCGGGGGAAATAATCATGGGCGTACCGGGGAAAATAATAATCGCCGTTTTGAAGCACCGATTCGGGCAGTGATATATTCTAAACGGTGTCGTTTCCTGATCGACGACACAATTAAAATCCAGAACATATCCCTGGTGAAGAAACAAACCAAACCCCCGGCGTAAACTGCCGGGTTGATGTCGAAACTGTTTCTCATTGACAGAATTATGTCGTCTCCTTCTTTCCATGCCCAATTCTTTGAATCAAAAATCTGGGATCGATAATAATGACAGTCCAATCGCCTGAACAATTACAGAGAAAAACAAAATTAAATAAAATATCCAAACTTAGTTTTTGAAAAAAAAAAAAAAAAAACCCCAAAATAGATAGTAATTACCAAAACCTATACACAAATAAAAGATGTAAGTATGGTAAAAGAAAAATACCAATAGGGCCAAAGTTAGTTTTTAATGGTAAGTTCTTAATGATCAAAAGGATTCAATGATACTTACGAAAACTCTTTCTGTAAAATTCGAATAATTTTATAGCGGAGAGGAGTGCACTGGAACTCAGGATAACCAGAGCAACTTTGAGAGCAGAGTAAGGAGACTTGAGATTAGGAAGCCCCTGCCATTGATTAGTGCAGGGCTTGCGGACATAGTAACGGTATTGTCTTCCTATGGTTCGGACACAACACAGAATTCCCTGCGGGGAAGAAGCTTCGATCTTCATGTCGTCAAATTTATCAATGGAGGGATTAAAACACAGGAGGTTTGTCTTCTCTGTTTGGTTGGGTGAGAGACGTATTATAATATTATCACTTCCGACTTGCAAGTGTCTGGCTGAGAGACTTTGTACCAAGTAACCCATGAGATTTCCGGTGGTTTTTCTGTAAGAATCGATGAAAGCTGGATTGGATGAGATCAGCTGTTTCCATTCTTTACAGACGACTTTGCATGCGTCCACAGTTTGCTGAGAAGTTCGAGCTAATATCTCGAAAACCATGTCTGGAGGAAGAAGAAGAAAAGATTCAGTTCTTGAAGAATCCATTGGAGAGATTCTTTGTTAAAGAGAAGATGGTTTTGTGTGCCCTTTTAGGGCTTGTTTCAGTTTCAGAGCGATTTATAGTTGCTCTCTGCTTCCTAATACTTGGAGTCAAAGGAACTAGACTGCTAATTTCTTTGCTTTTGACTTTTCACGGTTTATATATATATATATATATATATATATATATAT
>JAOXNR010001168.1:0-10231 GCA_028571225.1 Parsonsia alboflavescens
GAACACATGAATGAGTAACTCATGATATGTTTTAGACCCTCATTTAAGTAACCTTATTTGTTGATATTATTGTTGTTATCTTTGCAGTATATGGATGTGTTATGAGACTTCTTGATGGATGTTGGCATTTTTAGGGATATTGCAGCCCCATTTGGAAGTGGTGTTTCAAAAGAAGAGATGGAAAGATCAAATTTAACTTTTAATTTGCTTTATCTGTTTTGGACAATATTATCTATATTGTATTTGAATTTAATTGTCAAAGCAATTATGCTTTTTGAAATATTAGAATGTATTTTATTTAATTGGATAATAAGAGCGCCGATAACTTTACTGCTTATTCGGACAACATAGAAGTTGAAATATGAACACATGAAGCTGTGGGAGATGAGGTTGTCTAGTGGATCGTGATTCATGTTTTGAAATTCCACGTGTTTTGTACTTCGATTCTGGATAAAATTTATGTTTTTTTTTTAAAAAAAAAATGTAATTCATTCCAAATAAAATGTAATTCATTCAAAATATAAAAATAGATACACTCTCAATTCCTAATTATAGATCGATCATTTATAGTTAATATTAGACTTAACTAATGATGCAGTCATCGAAATTGTCACTCTTTTGCAGTTCAGCTATTGAACTATAGAACTAGTTAATTTAACCATTATACTTTATATTTTAAGACATTTTGACCACTTTATAATTGTTTGATAGAATAACAGCCACAAATATAATCAATCTTCATCAATATCACGTAACTTGATATATCACTAAAATTTTTCTTATATGCAATAATTTTAAACTATGACATTCAAATTATGATTCAATAAAAATTTAGACAAAAGATGAAATTGACGAATATTCACTCAACCAATATGAAAAATTTTGATGACGTGGAAATTCATGTGACATTATCACTGAAAAATAATTACATTCGTGACTATTATTAAATTAGATTACCTTAGAATGACTTCATTTTCTAAAAATTCAAAGTATAATGACTAAATTGTTAAAAAATCACAAAGTATAATGGTTAAATTAACTAGTTTTATAATTCAATGGTCAAATTGAAAAGGAGTGACAACTTCAATGGCCACATTGTTATTTAAGGGGTTAATATTAAGATAAAGTATGTTTTTCTCCACCTAATAAAGTATGTTTTTCGCCATAAGAGAAGAATGTTCATGTTGAATATCTCAGGGTGTTTTGAGGATTGAAATGACAAGTTTAGGCCTTCTCGACATGGTCGATTCTGCTACAAAGGTCCCCACCTTGGTCGAAATTCCAAGGCAGATTAAGAGAGAAGATCTCCAAAGACTCATGCCCGTTGACTGGATTACCAATTACAAGAATCTACACTGACAAGAAGAACCAGTCTAAGCCACACTTTAAGTATTTGGAAGGCTAACATCTTTTAGAATTCCTCCAAAAGAAGAATCTGGATAGATCTTTACCCAGCTGATGCTCAAGCCATATGATCCCAGAGATCTAAGCATACAAAAGAGAGTACCAGAATCCTCCTTCAACCATTCAGCAAAGCCCAGCCATACATCCTACATCAATGGTCACTTTTTATGGGATGTCCCTGGATCAGGACTTCGTGATGCAGAATGCCTATTTACTGAGGACTTCTCAGATGATGATGATGCAAATGAAGCTCCTAGGAGACGGCGACGAACCAAGAAGAAATCTGGCAAATGTTCATACAAACGCTACTCGGAAGATGATGATGAAGACAAGGCGCCAACAATACCAGTCCAGAAGCCTTCCAAGGATCTTAAAGACTTTTACTAACCTTTCCCCAAGACGTCAACCACATTGCTAATGAACAAGGAGAGCCCTCCTTCCATTCTACCATCCGTAAAGAAAATTCTGAGGAAGAACACGATGAACTACTATGAGAATTCTCCTTAGACCATGAAAAAAACGTCAGATTACTACGAGTCCTCTCCTCACTGCAAGCAGGCAAAGAAGCTCATTCCAAGTGGGCCAGCACTGATTCTATGCATGATGAACCAGCCCCCGACGAGTTCATACGCCTCTACTTTTCCACCTCTCGACAGAAAGGTAAACGGGGCCAAAAGAAGGCATCTATGCCCTATGTCACTCAGAAGGTAGTAGATGAGTACGGGAGACGGGTTCCTCTAAGTCAAGCAGAGGAAGTTCTCAACTGGTAGACAAACAACGTCGTAGCCCAAAACCACATGCCCACAAGAATTGATGGCTGAGTCAATCAGGTCGAAAAGAAGATTGACTACGTCAAAAAGCAGGACAGACACAACATTTTGGAGCATCATCTTAAGGTAATGATCAGTTCCGAAACCAGCTACTACACTGAGTTCAATGAAAAGCACCAGGAGATTTGTGACTTAAAAGGGACACATTGAAAAATATGAAAGGCAGAAGTCCAAGTTGCTCCTGTTCTAGTATCCCCATCTCAGGGGTTCTCAATGTTTGGCATTCCCAACAACCTGCCAACTTTCCATACTTTGACTCCACTTTTCTACGGACCACTCTGCCTTACTTGACCTCGAGCCCAGAGGATTCCCGACTGTAGTATACTTAATTGTAACTTTTGGGCAAAATGTTCCAAAGACCATCCTTATGTTCATCCAGCACCCAGAAAGAAGCTTTCACGACCAATTCCTAATGCTCTTTAGTTAGAAGCTTTCAGATCCGAGACGTACATGTATACTCAAGAAGAAAAGGCGAAAGCACTAGTCCAACCCGGTTGACAACCAGTATGTGTACTTAAAAGAAGAACCCAAAGCTCTTGTTCAACAAGAACCTATTCCGACAAGCTAGCCTAATCCTATTCTAACAAATCCTTCCCAACAACTGGCAATGTCTTTCTAGACAAATCAAGTTGATGACAATCAAACATCTTCTGGCAGCTCAAATGAAGACTCAATGTCAACAACATCCTCCGAAGGCATTTCTGAGTGCACAAAGTTCGGAGACAAAAAAATGGACGTCATCGGGATTCTCATGACCACTCTAGGTCCCTCAGGATCGACTACTTACACTGGGTTTGAAGAAGAAGTAGAAGATGAATCCATGACAGATCAACAACCTCCGCCTCCACAACCAGCTCCTCTAGGAAAATCGTCCACTACAACTTGTTTCACTTTCAATGATATTCCTATTAGCAGAAGGCGTGAAAGGTTCCAGGAAATGTTTACATGGGTCAATGCCCAGTTATTGAATTGAGTACCTCTGAACAATATTCTTTTTGAATTTTTTAGTCATTTTGTTGGTACTTTACATGATTGGTTTATATCATTAGATGCTTATGATAGAGATCAATTACTTACAGGTTCTTTAGACCAATGGATTAATGTGATTTTTAAAGAATTTGTAGGTGATTACTCTTTGGAGATTAAGCAGGCGAGATAAGACTTCTTCAAAATGAAGTGTTGTACTCTGAGGTCCAAAGATATCAATCGGCACTACAAAAGGATGACGGAGATCTATTATCACCTTGGCGGTACGAGATATCCAAATCTCAAGCAGGTGTACATTTCCTCACTTCCAAAAGAGATAAATCCAAAACTAAACAAAATGTTCGAGCTCTCTAGTAACACTTTGGCAAATCTCGGACTTGCAGAAATCCACCAAGCCACGTTCACTTGTTTGGAAAAACTCTGTGAAAGAAGAAAGGTCGTTGAAAACATTTTTCACTGAAAAAAGAAGCTTGAAAAGATCTGCAACAAAAATTACTAGATTGTCTATTCAAAACCAAAGAAGTACAGCCACAAGAAGGTGTAGAAATTTCCCTCCAAAAAGAAGTATAAGTCAAAGAAAAATCTCAAATACTTCAGGTGGAAAGCCTCCAACAAATCTAAGTCAGATAGGTGCTTCATCTGCAAGAGGAAAGGACACTTTGCAAAAAGCTATCCAAACAAAAAGGCCAAAGCTTCAAAGCTTGTTACCCAACTGATGGTTGATCATCCAGAATCTGACGTTGAATCAGTGTTCATAGAGCAAAGTCATCCAGATCAGGACACAGATTTTGCCATCGAAGTTACAGATTCCGAATTTGAAGCATCAGAAAATGATTCTGAAGAAGAATCAAGTTTACCAATTTTTACTATTAAAATTGTTCTAGAGATTGCTTCCCTTACTAACATTCATCTTCCGTATGTGCAGGTTTCTCTATTAACATCTAAATATGCTCAGCCAATTAAAGCCATTGGATTCTTAGACATAGGAGCCATGAAGATAATGGTGAATCCAGACATTCTACCAGCAAAATATTGGACTAACACAAATGCCCAGTTTCAAGCAGCCAACGAAGAAATCTTTGAAGCCAGTCCTATTTCCAAATACCCGATGGGAATAAAATTCTTTCCAGATTGCATCATTTAGGTAAACGTTTTTGGAAATAGACTTCATGGTAAGGATGTCCTTATCAGATGGGACACTTTTGTCAAGGCCAAGAAACTAAGGGTTCTCCCTCATGGAATCTAATATAAACATCATTTTAAACCCTTTACTCCTGTTAGTAATCTGTTTGCTATTTGTAATACTATTGACAAATTTAAATCCATAGCCAACATGTTGAAAGATTTATGTGCTGATTCTCATGCAAACTTTAAGCACAAAAACCCGCTTTAGAAAAAGGAAGAGTTCTTTGTTAAGCTCCCTTTCAAGCTTAATGACGACATTAATCCAACCAAAGCAACGCATCTCGGGATGATTCTAGATGATCTTAAACTTGCTCAGGAAGAATGTGCACAACTATTGTAGCAAGGCCTAATTGAGTGAACTAATTCAAGTTAGGCTTGTCAAGCCTTTTACGTGAACAAAAGAAGTCAGCAAGTTAGAGGTAAGAAAAGGTTAGTCATCAACTACAAACCTTTAAACCAGTTTTTAAAAGATGATAAATTTCAGCTCCCAAGAATTCAAAACCTTTTTACTCATTTGGCGGGAGCAAAAATATTTTCAAAGTTTGACTTAAAAGCTGATTTTTGGCAATTAGGAATTGCAGTTGAAGAACGTTACAAAACTGCTTTTTGCATTCCCAATACCCAATATCAATGGAAGGTGATACAATTCGGTTTAAAAGTTGCCCCCTCAATCTTTCAAAAATCCATGACAAAAATTCCCAGCCCATTCTACATAGTTCTTTGGTTTACATTGATGATATCCTTCTCTTTTCAAAGGACGATAAAGCCCATTTATCACTGCTAGAACAGTTTTTTGACATCGTCAAAACTTAGGGGTATCATGATATCAGAAAAGAAAAGTTTTCAAGAAGTTGAATACCTTGGCATGAGAATTACTGACGGCAAAATCCAACTAGGTCCTCACCTTATTGAAACCTTTCCTTCTTTTATTTTATGAAAATCTATTCGTAAAAGAAATCCAGCAATTCCTTGGCATCATCAACTACATCAAAACCTTCCTTCCTAACTCCATTAAATATACCAGTCAGTTATCCAAACTCCTGAAAAAAGAAACCACCCCCATGGAGTCATGAACAAACCCTAGCCGTCCAAGCCCTCAAACAAATGTGTCAGAAACCTCTTCCACTCCATATTCCTTTCACAGGTCACCGAATCATACAACCTAATGCAATTAATGGATTTTGGGGAGCAATCCTTATTGAAGAGCTCAATGGCCAGAAACATTATTACGGTCATGCCAGCGGCCAGTTCAAGGATGCAGATAAACATTATCACACCACCATCAAGGAGATTCAAGCAGTCAAGAACGGGATCAGAAGGTTCGAGTTTCACTTGATCAGCTATGAGTTCACAGTACAAATGGATAATTCCTCTTTCCCTAAGATCATGGAATTAAAAAACAAAGCCATTCCCGAACCTCAACTCCTTCGCCTGAAAGATTGGTTCTCCAAATACCAGTTCCAAGTTCAACACATCAAAGGAGAGTCCACTATCCTAGCCAACTTACTATCCAGACCAAAAAGGAAACCTTTGCCTACCCTGTTCTTTGGAAGCCTACCCAAATCTATACTCTTCATCTTCACTATCCTAGAATTTTACCTACCTGAACTAGCCCATTGTGAAACAATTGACTAAGTCAAAATCTATGCCCGAAAGACCGTATTTAAACATCAATTCTTAACCTATTGAGAACAATCGATTCTATGATGTATCCTTCGACCCAAATCAACCTTTCAGCAATATTATGCATTTTCCTCAAGCAAGTCCTATGTCTGAAGATAAATTTTGGTATCTGTGGACATTAGCAATTTTATGCTATTATGCCATAGAGATCGAGATACACCAATTCAAGATCTTCTTTGTCAATCCGAATCAGTTTGCTAATACATTGTTATGGCATTATTTTACTCTCTTTCAGTCCTCTCAGGATTGGTATGAAAACTATTGCCAGAAGCTTCACAGTGATCCAAGAAAGACATATCAAGTGTACATTGTACACATAGATTATATTATGACAAGGCATATGGATTTCTAGAAGACATATTACAAGCCAAGGACCTCTCCACGAATCAACAAATGGA
Organism: Parsonsia alboflavescens; assembly: GCA_028571225.1. Classification (NCBI taxonomy): domain Eukaryota; kingdom Viridiplantae; phylum Streptophyta; class Magnoliopsida; order Gentianales; family Apocynaceae; genus Parsonsia; species Parsonsia alboflavescens. The sequence goes on from JAOXNR010001168.1 coordinate 6,488, forward strand.
TCCTGACTGAAGAACCCTTGACCTAATAGTCAATGAACATAGCTCGTGATGAACTTCTTGTCTACATAAAATCCAAGAATTCTCCAAAAGAATCACCAAATTACAATTCAAATTATGCAGATATATTTCAAGAAGACAGTTAACCTAAAGAAGACATTGTTTGGGATGGGTACCCGGCGCACTGGAAGTTCCACTCTCAAAGGCTTACCATTGGTATCATTGGGCACAAAAACCTTAGTCAAGAGAAGACTCCTCCTTCATGCAGCAAATCAGCAGCTTCAACTTCACACATGGAGTCCTAGTCATCACCAACAATTCGCTCAGACCACAAGGATAAGATTCATTCATCGCACAAGAAAGGAAGGAATCCCTGTAACCACAAGCAAAAGGAATCTCTGTTACTTGCAAGCAGCCATGCAAGAAATTAGCAACCAGGAAGCCTTGTCATCTTCAAGTAAAAGAATCCGAGGGAAAAACATCTTACCATTTGAAGACACTTTTTTCATTGCGTTTGTGTCTCCTGTTTTGTCTTTTATCTCCATCATGCAATTAGGTGTCTTTCAACCCTTCCATGCATCACTATTGATAGCCAAGTCATCAGCAAGATTCGGTAGTCACAAGAAGAAGGCGCAAGCTTTGTCTTTTATTTATTGTATCTTGTAGTTTTGTTTTGTCTTATTATCCTTCATGTGATTGTTGTCTTTATTTTAAATTAGGAATCTTGTTCTTATTCTAGACTAAGAATTTTGTCTTGATTCTATAATAGGAATATTGTCTTGTATGGCTCTTGCAATAAGCAGCTTGTCTTAGAAGCTAGAAGAATCAGCCACTCCTATAAGTTGGTTTGAAACTTCAGCCAAAAAGGCAGACTAGTTTTAGTTTCTTTCCTCAAAGGTCAGACTAGTTTGAGTTCCTAGTTTTAGTATTGAATCTTCTGTTAGTGTTCCTACAGTGTATAACCAAGTCTCTTGTAAAGTATTTCCTATCAATAAAATGATGAGTGTTTTCTTCATTATGGTATTCTAAGTCTTCCTTTCTCCCTCGAAATCTTTTTGAATTCCTGAAAAAGTCTATGTCCCAACCAGTATTCCCTAGTTATAGGTGTACTATGACGGTCATGTTATTAGGCGCCAGCATTATCCTTGAACAGTGAGTTAGAGGAAAAGAGTACCCGCTTGCGAAGAATAGCAACATTGAAGAAGTACTTGGGATAAACTGTGTTAGGGTAATTCTTGAACCCGTTGACAAGTGGGTTATGTTGGTTCATTAACCAACTTGGCCCGACCAGCCAAAGCCCAACCCATTTCAAGTCTTGTGAATAATAATTAGACTTGACCTAATCTATGGTCATCTTCATAATCCATGAAACCTAATCCATAAGGTTTCATATTTTTTTGAACCGCTCTAGCCCGATCCGAACCCATCACAAGTCCTGAACTTATCTGGCTTGGTGGACCTAACGTTTCTCCCCCTTTCTAGTTGCTGCCCAATAGTTCGAATCCTCAAAATTACAATTTTACCCCTAATAGATATTTTCTCCAAAAATTTACAAATATCCCTTTTTATACCTCCAAAATTCACACACAAAAAAAAAAAAATCTATTTCGCTGTCTAATGTCTCCAATTTACTCTTCAATATCTCCAATATATTCTCCATTAGTGATAGAGTAACTTAATCAGAGCAAATATAACACGAATTGATTTGAATTATTAAATTATAATATTGATTTGATTCTATTAGTTGTAGATTGATATTTTTTAAAACAAAACAAGTAACGACAGTAATCTGACTAAAATTGGTGATTAATATAAAGAAAAGAGTGACTAGTACTATTATTGTAAGAGTTGAAAATTGCAAAAAATAAATATAAGATATTGAAAAAAAAATTAAGGAATTATGAGTAAAGTATAAAATATAAGATTTTATATATTTATATATATATATATATATATATATATATATAATTAGTTCTGTTTGAAAATAAAAAACTTCAAAAGCATTAAATAAAAATCGAACCTATTAAACTATAAAACAAATAATTTTTTTTTGAATTTTATTATTTCTTTTGTGCAAAAGACATAATAACCTTTAACTTTCTAAAAGTTAAGTATATGCATCATAAACCTAAATTTACAACAAAAAAAAAAACCACTTGATATACACCATGTGAGCAATTTATGGTGTAAGCATTACTTTAAAAAACATTTTGTGAAAAAAAAAACTTTTAAAATTTCACTTTGTATAAACTTCCACCATTTTCTTAGAGCTTTCATTCCATTTAATCAGACATGTTTGAATCAATCTATAATATAATTTCACAAAAAAAATTTCAACTGTTATGATCTTTATCATATTATGGATAGTCATTTTGGTCTCAATTACCATTTTCTGGCAAAACATTCATCGGAACCAATCATTTTACAAGCACAGGATAATATTTTATTTGCAAAATTGTCAATCCCATCCTTGCTACTCAAAATTCAACTAATATTTACCAACTTTGCTAGAGTGAGCATGATTTAGGTCACGTGCAAATATGTTTACCTCCTTGCCTCAAAATATTTATTTTTGTAACTTCTTTGACACTGTTCTGTGTAGATTATCTGATCCACTACCTTTCTAACTCTCTCTCTCCTATCAGCTTTTGGAGTTTTCACCTTGGCTGCAACCGCAATAATAGTCTAATCCACTATGAACTTCACACCATTTTTAAAAAAAATTTATTGATTTAAGATTAACATGTGGAAATGAAATTAGAACTTCACAATGGCTAGCATTCTCCTCATATCTCTTTCTTCTATGAAACACTTAACCAATAAATTGCTCGAGTAATTACAAGTAATTTTAATTTGGGGCAAGAATGAAATTGTTATTCTACAAAGAATTTAGAAATTTGGGCTCCAACTTTTATTACATTTTTTTTTTTAAAGAAATATAAAATACCTAATATATCCTTAGTGCAATGGTCAACACCTTGATAATATGTTGACCTTGCCCAAAAATTTGATTTTCAATAAAAAATTTTGAAAATAACAATCAGTAACTTGTTAAGAAATCTAAAAGGTTAATAATAATTAAAGGGGATCATTATGGCCTTAAACGAAATTATTAAAGGACTCAAAAGGTCGTTTTGTGGGGGGAAGGGAATTAAACAGTAAAATACCTATTTTGCTCTCTAGGTAATGGTCAACAATCGAAGACCATGTTTGAAAATATTTTCCATCAAAAAGATGAAAGTGTCAACATGTAAATTATTAGAGGATCTAAAAAGTCAAAAATAATAAAAGGGAACATTACGATGCAAATTAGATTGTTAAGGGACTTAAAAGGACATTTTGCCATTTGAAAAAATAAAAAATAAATAGAAACATTTTATACAACAAACGAAAGCTTGAAGCATTCTCGCAAGTAGTCGAAAAGGATGGATCATGGGCTTGTGAGATAAGTAATTGGGTTGGACTGGGTGGAATAGTGGAATCGTCGAAGTCAGAGAATGAAAAAAAGCAGCCCATTAGCTTTTGGCATATTCTCTTTTTTTAAACTCCACCCACATGTATCCCATCTTCAAGGATTAACGGTGGTATTCTCGATATATTTTGAATTTGACGTTTTTTAATTTTAAGTGTTATTTTTTATCATTAAATTAATAAGGCTTGATTGCATGTTGTAATTTTAAATTTCTTTTATTTTCATTTTTGGTTTTGGCTTAAATTAATTACAGGTTAAGGGAGAGAGGGGGTTGG
>JAOXNR010001169.1:0-10228 GCA_028571225.1 Parsonsia alboflavescens
TTAATCGGCCAAGAACTAATTCCTTATGATTTAAACTTCCGGTGATCCGTACCTTACTATGCTGAACGTCCCAACACTCATATCACCTATTTAAATCAATGTGGACCTTATTGCATGTTTTTCTAATATGTAACAAATTACTTATTTAGATTATAGTATTTTACACTTTTTCTCAGAAAAAGATATCCTTTTTGGGCATAAATCCCAACATGAGGCACTTTCGGGGAACCTGGGATCATTTTGACAAACTTTCGTTCAAGTGTTATGTTTTAGATAATTTTTGGCCAAAAGAACTTATAATCGGCCCAAATTTGGCAGTCCGATTAGACACAGCCCAGCGGACAAAACGCATAGCATGACCTTTGACTGAGGCTCTTTTGGGCTTGGATCGTTTTGAAGATCATTTGGGCCAATTTAATGATTAGGTTTATATTGGACTAGTAGAACTAGGAATGCACTCAAATTTGGCAGGCTGATTGGAAACGACCCAATAGACAAAATACATTGCTTCACCTTGGATTGTGGCATTTTCTGGCCATTTGGGATCGTTTTGAAGGACTTTAGGGGGTGTTTTATGTTTTGGTTAATTTTGGGCCAAACGAACTCGGAATGGGCCAAAATTTGGCAAGCCAATAGAAACGGCTCAACTGACAAAACACATCGTTTTACCACGGACTAAATAGCTTTTGGGCTATCTAGGATCGTTTTGAAGGTCTTCTGGGAAAGTTTTATGTTATGGCAAATTTTGGGGCAGAAGAACTCAGAATGGGCTCAAATTTGGCAGGTTGAATTTGAAATGGCCCAATTGACAAAACCCATTGCTTCGGTATGGATAGATGTACTTTCCGGCCATTTGGGATTGTTTTGAAGGAATTTTGGGCCTATTTTATGTTTTTGGTAATTTTGGGGCAGAGGAACACAGAATCAGCCAAAATTTGGCTGGCCGATTGGAAACGGCCAAACACACAAAACGCATCGGTTTGCCAAGGATTGATTCACTTTCGAGCAACCTGGGATCTTTTTGACATACTTTCGTTCATGTTTTATGTTTTAGCAAATTTTGGGCCAAAAGAACTCGTAATCGGCCTAAATTTGGTAGTCCGATTGGAAACAGCCCAACGGACAAAACACATAGCATCACCTTGTACTGAGGATCTTTTTGGCCATCTAGGATCAGTTTTGGAGAACTTTTGGGCCTATTTTATGTTTACGTTTATTTTGGACAAGAAGAACTAGGAATGAGCTCAAATTTGGCAGGTCGATTGGAAACTGCCCAATAGACAAAACAGATTGCTTCACCTCGGATTGTGGCATTTTTGGGCCATTTGGGATCGTTTTGAAGGACTTTTGGGGGTGTTTTATGCTTTGGGTAATTTTGGGCCAAAAGAACTCGGAATGCGCCCAAATTTGGCAAGCCGATTGGAAACGGCCCAATTGACAAAGCGCATCGCTTCACCATGGACTGAGGAGCTTTTTATGCCATCTGGGATCGTTTTCCAGGAATTTTGGGAAAGTTTTATGTTTTGGCTAATTTTGGGGCAGAAGAAGTCGGAATGGGCTCAAATTCGGTAGGCCGAATTGGCTAAACCCAGTGCTTCGGCATGGAGTGAGGTACGTTCGGGCCCTCTGGGATTGTTTTGAAGGAATTTTGGACCTCTTTTATGTTTTGAGTAATTTTGGGGCATAGGAACACAGAATGGGCCAAAATTTGGCTAGCCAATTGGAAATTGCCCAACTCACAAAACGCATCTGTTCGCCATGGATTGAGGCATTTTCGGGCCACCTAGGATTGTTTTGACAAACTTTCGTTCATGTTTTATGTTTTAGCTAATTTTGGGCTAAAAGAACTCGTAATCGGCCCAAATTTGCTAGTCTGATTGGAAACAGCCCAACGGACAAAACGCATAGCATCACCTTGTACTGAGGCTCTTTTGGGCAATCTAGGATCATTTTGAAGAACTTTTGGGCCTATTTTATGTGTAGGTTTATTTTGGACTAGAAGAACTAGGAATGGGCTCAAATTTGGTAGGTTGATAGGAAACAGCCCAATAGACAAAACGCATTACTTCATATCGGATTGTGGCATTCTCGAGCCATTTGGGACCGTTTCGAAGGGCTTTTGGGCATGTTTTATGTTTTGGGTAATTTTGGGTTAAAAGAACTCGGAATGGGCCCAAATTTGGCAAGCCGATTGGAAACGGCCCAACTGACAAAACGCATTCTTCACCATGGACTGAGGAGCTTTTGGGCCATTTGGGATCGTTTTCAAGGACTTTAGGGAAAGTTTTATGTTTTGGATAATTTTTGGGTAGAAGAAGTCGGAATGGGCTCAAATTTGGCAGGTTGAATTTGAAATAGCCCAATTGACAAAACCCATTGCTTCGACATGGATAGAGGTACTTTCGGGCCATTTCGGAATGTTTTGAAGGAATTTTGGGCCTATTTTATGTTTTGGGTAATTTTGGGGCAGAGGAACACAAAATCGGCAAAAATTTGGCTGGCTGATTGGAAACGGCCAATCACAATAAAAGCTTCGGTTCGCCAAGGATTGATTCACTTTCGACCAACCTGGGATCTTTTGGACAGACTTTCGTTCATGTTTTATGTTTTAGAAAATTTTGGGCCAAAAGAACTCGTAATCGGCAAAAATTTGGTAGTCCGATTGGAAACAGCCCAACGGACAAAACGCATAGCATCACATTGTACTGAGGATCTTTTTGACCATCTAGGATCTGTTTTGAATAACTTTTGGGCCTATTTTATGTTTACGTTTATTTCGGACTAGAAGAACTAGGAATGAGCTCAAATTTGGCAGGCTGATAGGAAACGGCCCAATAGACAAAACGCATTACTTCACCTCGGATTGTGGCATTTTCGAGCCATTTGGGACCGTTTCGAAGGACTTTTGGTCGTGTTTTATGTTTTGGGTAATTTTGGGCCAAAAGAACTTAGAATGGGCCCAAATTTGGCATGTCGATTGGAAACGGCCCAACTGACAAAACGCATCGCTTCACCATGGACTGAGGAGCTTTTAGGCCATATGGGATCGTTTTCCAGGACTTTTGGGAAAGTTTTATGTTTTGGCTAATTTTGGGGTAGAAGAAGTCAGAATGGGCTCAAATTTGGCAGGCCGAAAATGAAATGGCCTAATTGACTAAACCCATTGCTTTGGCATGGAGTAAGGTACTTTCGGGCCATCTGGGATTGTTTTGAACGAATTTTAGACCTATTTTATGTTTTGAGTAATTTTGGGGCAAAGGAACATAGAATGGGACAAAATTTGGCTAGCCGATTGGAAATTGCCCAACTCACAAAATGTATCGGTTCGCCATGGATTGAGGCACTTTCGGGCCACCTGGGATAGTTTCGATAAGCTTTTGTTCAATTTTTATGTTTTAGAAATTTTTGGGCTAAAAGAACTCGTAATCGGCCCAAATTTTCTAGTCCGATTGGAAACAGCCCAACGGACAAAACGCATAGCATCACCTTGTATTGAGGCTCTTTTGGGCAATCTCGGATCGTTTTGAAGAACTTTTGGGCCTATTTTATGTTTAGGTTTATTCTGGACTAGAAGAATTAGGAATGGGCTGAAATTTGGTAGGTCAATAGGAAACGGCCCAATAGACAAAACGCATTACTTCACCTCGGATTGTGGCATTTTCGAGCCATTTGGGATCATTTCGAAGGACTTTTGGGCGTGTTTTAGGTTTTGGGTAATTTTGGGCCAAAACAACTTAGAATGGGCTTTTGGCCCAAAATTTGGCAAGCCGATTGGAAACGGCCCCACTGACAAAACGCATGGCTTCACCATGGGCTGAGGAGCTTTTGGACCATCTGGGATCGTTTTGAAGGACTTTTGGGAATGTTTTTGTTTTGGCTAATTTTGGGGTAGAAGAACTCGGAATGGGCTAAAATTTGGCAGGTTGAATTTGAAATGGCCCAATTGTTAAAACCCATTGCTTCGGCCTGGACTGAGGTACTTTCGGGCCATCTAGGATTGTTTAAACGGAATTTTGGGACTATTTTTTATTTTGGGTAATTTTAGGGCAGAGGAACACAGAATGGGCCAAATTTGGCTGGACGTTTGGAAACGGTCCTACTCACAAAACGCATCAGTTCGCCATGGATTGAGGCTCTTTCGGGCCACCTGGGATCATCTTGACAGACTTTCGTTCATGTTTTATGTTTTAGGTAATTTTTGGCGAAAAGAACTCATAGTTGGCCCAAATTTGGTAGTCCGATTGGAAACAACCCAACAGACAAAACGCATAGCATCACCTTGTACTGAGGCTCTTTTGCGCCATCTAGGATCGTTTTGAAGAACTTTTGGGCCCATTTTATGTTAAGGTTTATTTTGGACTAGAAGAACTAGGAATTGGCTCAAATTTGGCAGGCCGATTGGAAACGGCCCAATACACAAAACACATTGCTTCTCCTCAGATTGTGGAATTTTCGGGCCATTTGGGATCGTTTTGAAGGGCTTTTGGGCGTATTTTATGTTTTAGGTAATTTAGGGCCAAAAGAACTCGGAATGGGCCCAAATTTGTCAAGCCGATTGGAAACGGCCCAACTGACAAAACGCATCGCTTCACCATGGACTGAGGAGCTTTTTGGCCATCTGGGATCATTTTGAAGGACTTTTGGGAATGTTTTATGTTTTGGCTAATTTTGGGGTAGAAGAACTCAGAATGGGCTCAAATTTGGTAGGCCGAATTGGAAATGGCCCAATTGACAAAACCCATTGCTTCGGCGTGGACTGAGGTACTTTCAGGCCATCTGGGATTGTTTTGAAGGAATTTTGGGCCTATTTTATGTTTTGGGTAATTTTTGGGCCGAGGAACAGATAATGGGCCAAAATTTCGCTGGCTGATTGGAAACGGCCCAACTCACAAAACGCATCGGTTTGCCAAGGATTGATTCACTTTCGAGCAACCTGGGATCTTTTTGACATACTTTCGTTCATGTTTTATGTTTTAGCAAATTTTGGGCCAAAAGAACTCGTAATCGGCCTAAATTTGGTAGTCCGATTGGAAACAGCCCAACGGACAAAACACATAGCATCACCTTGTACTGAGGATCTTTTTGGCCATCTAGGATCAGTTTTGAAGAACTTTTGGGCCTATTTTATGTTTGGACAAATTTGGCATTCCTATTGGAAACGACCCAACAGACAAAATGCATTGCTTCACCTCGGATTCTGGCATTTTCGGGCCATTTGGGATCGTTAATTTTATTTTTGGGCGTGTTTTATGTTTTAGGTAATTTTGGGCTAAAAGAACTCGGAATGGGCCCAAATTTGGCAAGCCGATTGGCAACGGCCCACTTGAATAAACACATCGCTTCACCATGGACTGAGGTGCTTTTGGGCCATCTGGGATCGTTTTGAAGGACTTTTGGGAAAGTTTTATGTTTTGGCTAATTTTGGGGCAGAAGAACTCGGAATGGGCTCAAATTTGGCATTACGAATTTGAAATGGCCTAATTGACAAAACCCATTGCTTCGGCATGGAATGTGCTACTTTCGAGCCATCTGGGATTGTTTCGAAGGAATTTTGGGCCTATTTTATGTTTTGGGTAATTTTGACGCAGAGGAACAAAGAATGGGCCAAAATTTGGCTGGCCGATTGGAAAGGGCCCAACTCACAAAACGCATCTGTTAGCCATGGATTGAGGGACTTTCGGGCCACCTGGGATCGTTTTCACAAACTTTCATTCATGTTTTATGTTTTAGCTAATTTTTGGCCAAAAGAACTCGTAACTCGTAATCCTCCAAAATTTGGTAGTCCGATTGGAAACAGCCCAACGGACTAAACGCATAGAATCACCTTGTACTGTGGCTCTTTTGGGCCTATTTTATGTATAGGTTTATTTTGGAATAGAAGAACTAGGAATGGGCTCAAATTTGGCAGGCGAATGGGAAACGGCCCGATAGACAAAATGCATTGCTTCATCACCTCAGATTGTGGCATTTTTGGGCCATTTGGGATGGTTTTGAAGGACTTTTGGGGGTGTTTTAGGTTTTGGGTAATTTTGGGCCAAAAGAACTCGGAATGGGCCCAAATTTAGCAAGTCGATTGGAAACGGCCCCAATGACTAAACGCATGGCTTCACGATGGACTGAGGAGCTTTTGTGCCATCTGGGATCGTTTTGAAGGACTTTTGGGAATGTTTTATGTTTTCGATAATTTTAGGGCAGAAGAACTCGGAATGGGCACAAATTTGGCAAGCCGAAAATGAAATGGCCAAATTGACTAAACCCATTGCTTCGGCATGGATTGATTTACTTTCGGGCCATCTGTGATTGTTTTGATGAAATTTTGGGCCTATTTTATGTTTTGGGTAATTTTGGGACAGTGGAACATAGAATGGGCCAAAATTTGGCTGGCCGATTGGAAACGGCCCAACTCACAAAACGCATCAGTTCGCCGTGGATTGAGGCACTTTCGGGACACTTGAGATTGTTTTGACAAACTTTCGTTCATGTATTATGTTTTAGCAAATTTTGGCCAAAAGAACTCATAATCGGCTTAAATATGGCAGCCAAATTTGAAACAGCCCAACGGACAAAACGCATAGCATCACCTTGGACTGAGGCTCTTTTGGGCAAGGATCGTTTTGAAGAACTTTTGGGCCTATTTTTTGTTTAGGTTTACTTTGGGCTAGAAGAACTTGGAATGGGCTCAAATTTGGCAGGCCGATTGGAAACTACCCAACTGACAAAACACATTGCTTCACCTCGGATTGTGACATTTTCGAACCTTTTGGGATCGTTTTGATGGACTTTTGGGCAAATTTTATGTTTTGGATAATTTTGGGCCAAAAGACCTCGGAATGGGCCAAAATTTGACATGTCGATTGGAAACGGCCCAACTGACAAAACACGTTGCTTCACCATGGACTGTGGAGCTTTAGGGCCATCCAGGATCGTTTTGAAGGACTTTTGGGAAAGTTTTATGTTTTGTCTAATTTTGGGGCAAAAGAACTCGGAATGGGCACAAATTTGGCCGGCCGAAAATGAAAAGGCCAAATTGACTAAACCCATTGCTTCGACATGGATTGGTTTACTTTTGGGCCATCTGTGATTGTTTTGATGAAATTTTGGGCCTATTTTATGTTTTGGATAATTTTGGGGCAGTGGAACATAGTATGGGCCAAAATTGGGCTGGCCGATGGGAAACGGCCCAACTCACAAAAAGCATCAGTTCGCCGTGGATTGAGGCACTTTCAGGACACTTGAGATCGTTTTGACAAACTTTCGTTCATGTTTTATGTTTTAGCAAATTTTGGGCCAAAAGAACTCGTAATCGGCCCAAATATGGCAGTCAAATTTGAAACAGCCCAACGGACAAAACGCATAGCATCACCTTGGACTGAGGCTCTTTTGGGGTAGGATTGTTTTGATGAACTTTTGGGCCTATTTTTTGTTTAGCTTTATTTTGGACTAGAAGAACTTGGAATGGGCACAAATTTGGCAGGCCGATTGGAAACGGCCCAACAGACAAAACACATTGCTTCACCTCGGATTGTGACATTTTCGGACCTTTTGGGATCGTTTTTAAGGACTTTTGGGCATATTTTATGTTTTGGGTAATTTTGGGCGAAAAGAACTCGGAATGGGCCAAAGTTTGACACGTCGATCGGAAACGGCCCAACTGACAAAACACATCGCTTCGCCATGGACTGAGGAGCTTTTGGGCCATCTAGGATCGTTTTGAAGGACTTTTGGGAAAGCTTTTTGTTTTGTCTAATTTTGGGGCAGAAGAACTCGGAATGAGGGCTCAAATTTGGCAGGCCGAATTTGAAATGGCCCAATTGACAAAACCCTTTGCTTCAGCAAGGACTGAGGTACTTTCGGGTCATCTGGGATTGTTTTGACGGAATTTTGGGCCTATTTTATGTTTTGGGTAATTTTGGGGCAGAGGAACACAGAATGGGCCAAAATTTGGCTGTCCGGATGGAAAAGGCCCAACTTAAAAAACGCATCGTTTTGCCATGGATTGCTGCACTTTCGGGCCATATGGGATCGTTTTGATAGACTTTTGTTCATGTTTTATATTTTAGCTAATTTTGGGCCAAAAGAACTCGTAATCGGCCCAAATATGGCAGTCCGATAGGAAACAGCCAAACAGACAAAACGCATAGCATCTCCTACGACTGAGGCTCTTTTGGGCTAGGATCATTTTGAAGAACTTTTGGGCCTATTTTATGTTTAGGTTTATTTTGGACTAGAAGAACTAGGAATGGGCTCAAATTTGGAAGGCTGATTAGAAACGGCCCAAAAGAGAAAACACATTGCTTCACCTCAGACTGTGGCATTTTCGGGCCTTTTGGGGGTGTTTTACATTTTGGGTAATTTTGGGACAAAAGAACTTGGAATGGGCCCAAATCTGGCAAGTCGATTGGAAACGGCCCCAATGACTAAACGCATCGTTTCACGATGGACTGAGGAGCTTTTGGGCCATCTGGGATCGTTTTGAAGTACTTTTAGGAGAGTTTTATGTTTTGGATAATTTTGGGGCAGAAGAACTCGGAATGGGAATAAATTTGGCAGGCCGAAAATGAAATGGCCAAATTGACTAAACCAATTGCTTCGGCATGGACTGGTTTACTTTCGGGCCATCTGTGATTGTTTTGATGAAATTTTGGGCCTATTTTATGTTTTGGGTAATTTTGGGGCAGTGGAACATAGTATTGGCCAAAAATTGCGCTGGCCGATTGGAAACGACCCAACTCACAAAACGCATATGTTCCCCGTGGATTGAGGCACTTTCGGGACACTTGAGATCGTTTTGACAAACTTTCGTTCATGTTTTATGTTTTAGCAAATTTTGGGCCTAAAGAACTCGTAATCGGCCCAAATTTGGCAGTCAAATTTGAAACAGCCCAACGGTCAAAACGCATAGCATCACCTTGGACTGAGGCTCTTTTAGGCTAGGATCGTTTTGAAGAACTTTTGGGCAAATTTTTTTTTTAGGTTTATTTTGGACTAGAAGAACTTGGAATGGGCTCAAATTTGGCAGGCCGATTGGAAATGGCCCAACAGACAAAACGCATTGCTTCACCTCGGATTGTGACATTTTCGGACCTTTTGGGATCGTTTTGAAGGACTTTTGGGCATATTTTATGTTTTGGGTAATTTTGGGCCAAAAGACCTCGCAATGGGCCAAAATTTGACACGTCGATTGGAAAGGCCCAACTGACAAAACACATCGCTTCACCATGGACTGAGGAGCTTTTGGGCCATCTAGGATCGTTTTGAAGGACTTTTGGGAAAGTTTTATGTTTTGTCTAATTTTGGAGTAGAAGGACTCGGAATGGGCACAAATTTGGTCGGCCGAAAATGAAATGGCCAAATTGACTAAACCCATTGCTTCGGTATGGACTGGTTTACTTTCGGGCCATCTGTGATTGTTTTGATGAAATTTTGGGCCTATTTTATGTTTTGGGTAATTTTGGGGCAGTGGAACATAGTATGGGCCAAAATTGGGCTGGCCGATTGGAAACGGCCCAACTCACAAAACGCATCAGTTCGCCGTGGATTGAGGCACTTTCGGGACACTTGAGATTGTTTTGACAAACTTTCGTTCATGTTTTATGTTTTAGCAAATTTTGGGCCAAAAGAACTCATAATCGGCACAAATATGGCAGTCAAATTTGAAACAGCCCAACGGACAAAACACATAGCATCACCTTGGACTGAGGCTCTTTTGGGCTAGGATCATTTTGAAGAACTTTTGGGCCTAATTTTCGTTTAGGTTTATTTTGGACTAGAAGAACTTGGAATGGGCTCAAATTTGGCAGGCCGATTGGAAATGGCCCAACAGACAAAATGCATTGCTTCACCTCAGATTGTGACATTTTTGGACCTTTTGGGATCGTTTTGAAGGACTTTTGGGCATATTTTATGTTTTGGGTAATTTTGGGCCAAAAGAACTCGAAATGGTCCAAAATTTGACACGTCGATTGGGAACGGCCCAACTGACAGAACAGCTCATGATGGAATAACCATCCTATATGCTACCTATACGTATGGCCAACTCATAGGAGTTTGTGTCCAAGAAGGCTTGGCACTTTGTCAGCATCTTAAGCTGAGAATCCAGCTCAAGAAACACAGATTAACTGAGAAAAAACAATTAGGTGAATTCTGTGATGAATTTGCATTTGATATGCAACCAAACCCTACTAGGGTAAAATCTTCTAAAAAGACTAAAGATTATAAGTCTTCCAAA
>JAOXNR010001170.1:0-10228 GCA_028571225.1 Parsonsia alboflavescens
GGAAGACAATAAATAAATAAAACATATTATTTATCAATAAGATAATTACATGCTCTAGGGCATACTAATATAACAATGTCGATGTCTAGTTTTTTAATTTTTGTTTTAGTCCTGCGATTAAGTTTGCAATGTTTGGATGTTTTCTACTTTTGTCAAAATAAAAAAATCAAGTCAAAATTTTGACGTGATGAAGATAAAGTTAGAATTGATGTGCTCACACTTCTTGTTTGATCAATTAATGACTTGCCAATAACATTAAAAAAAAGTCTCTGTAATCTAGCTTAACACACTCAATAGAGTAATATGGAATTAAATCTAAAAATTTCTCTAAATTCTAATCTTTTAAAAAGGAAGGGATTAATTCATTTCACTTGAAATAAAATCGCAATGAACCTTGTTTATTAATCCTACGAACTCAAAGAGTCATTCGTTTCAGTTTATTGAGGACCTTGATTCTTCAAAATGATTCCCTCACACGTGTTATGGAAGGTCGCATCTTAAGAATGTTCTAACAATAGCTAGTAAGGGAGTATAGCCATTAAAGTATTTTGTTGCTGAGGTTTTTTTTTTTTTTTTTTATAGCCCATTAGGGTTTTGATGAGATTCAAACTCGAGACCTTTTGTCTCAACGCTAGCTACTCCACCCACTGGGGCAACCTACAGGGACAGTGGTACCCGAGTAACTTTGAAATATTACAATAAATAATGAGGGGAAATTTTGAATCCAGTTTCAGGGTTTTAAGTAAAAATCTTCATTTTTTAGGGTTTACGTTCATGACCAATGGTGCAAAACATTAAAAGGCAAAGAAAGAAAAAAAAAAAGGATAACGAAAAACATTTAGGTCCAAATGTGAGAAAACAAGAAAGTGGAGAACAAAAAAATGACAATTTACCTTATTAAATTCCTAAAATATCCTTCTCCTATAGGTAGAAACGACAAAAAATATATGTTTTCCGGCAAAATGCACCAATGGTTTTTTAAAAAATAAAAGGTGGGGGGTCAAAAAATATTTCAAAAAAAACACAATTTTGACCAAAGTCACCAAAATAAAATTATTGGAGGATGAAAAAAGGAATTTAGCACCAAACTTATAAAACTAAAAAGGTGGAGAACTAAAAATACCAATCTTCCTTTGTAATAATTTCAACCTTAAAAAAGGTAGAATTGATGTAGTTTATTTCTATGATTCCACCCATTTGTACGTTATTCAATTTTTTCTCTCTTAAAATCTATAGGAGATAACTCCCTCTGTTTAATGTTTAATATTTCATTTTGACTTGATTGAATTGGAGTTTATTGATTTTGTTTTTAAAAAAGTTTAATGCTTTTGTATAATAATTAGAATAACTAACTCAATTTATAAAAAAAAAAATTAATTTTAAAAAATGAAACACGTTTTTAAAGATAGAAGAAGCAAAGGAGATAGTTAGCTCATATATATTTTACACGTGAAATATTGAATTCAACCATGGAACAAAAAGAAACTTAATAGAAACGTCAAGCATCAAACATATTCTCTAGTTTTTCTATTTGTGGTCTTGCGTCTAAACATCATTATCAAATCTTGTGTTCCATCTAAAAATTGAAACTTTATTATTTTCCGAATATGCAATTCATTTGATATTACTAAGGAAAAAGAAATGCACATATTTTGGGTTGAATTAAGTTTTCTTTGACGTAAAATTTCTAGGAGATAACTACTCCCTCCATTAGAGTTTAATATTCTATTTAGACTTTTTTAAAAAATAAAGAAGTTTTAATTTATAATATTAGTATAAGTAAGCCTATTTATATTAAAATTATATATATTAGTTTAAAAAAAAATGAGACATTTAGTTGATAGATAGGTGTGGACAAGTGAGATATTCTATTCAACCATATAATAAAAGACTCTTACTTCGGAAGTGTGTAACATTATCAAATTCCCTAATCAAACCCATTATGGATAAAGGAGTTAGTTATCTCCTATACGATATATTTATCAAATTTAATTTACAGGCACGGGTGGAAATAGGTCAGGCACCCAATCAGGGGCTTAGGAGCTGAATCGTATCTGACATGGCCTGTTCAATCACAAGACTAGACTTATGCTCTTTTTTGGCCAGTTTAGTTTAAGAAGGTCTGGCAAGGCCCAAGCCCTTATGTAAGGTTTAAAGGTCGATCTTGGGTTGTTTCAATTTTATTTTTGGTTAAATGCATGATATTTAAAATTATATAAATGAAAAAAAAATGAACATATAACATAGGAATTGTGATAATATTTTCTCACTAATTTAAATAATTTATCATACTTATTCTGTAGAATTAAGTAGCATTACGGTTGAGAGAGAAACAAAAGGTAAAATTTTGAATTGTCAAAATAATATATTTTCATGTCGCTTATTAAATTGTATTATAATCTAAAAATGTATTTTATTTTTCTTCTTCTGAAGTTGCATGAATAAGTAGAAGAAACTGTGCTTCATATTTTAATAGTTAGTACCTACACCTATATTTGATCCAAATTACAGTTACTCATAATTTAATTGTAGTCTTTGTTTTTGTATATGATGCGATTAATTAATTTTTGTCATATTTTATAATATATTTTGAACAAATTATAATGAGTCATTATGCTTTGTATTGGTCCTAGAATTTGTTGTTTTGTTTTTTGACTATAACAATCTATACTCTCAAGTTTTATGTCATAACACATTACATTTGTAAATCAATTTTAAAAATCCATGCTTTGTAAACATACTCCAAACCGACTTAATTTTTAAACGGGCAAAGA
This sequence comes from Parsonsia alboflavescens, assembly GCA_028571225.1. Lineage (NCBI taxonomy): Eukaryota > Viridiplantae > Streptophyta > Magnoliopsida > Gentianales > Apocynaceae > Parsonsia > Parsonsia alboflavescens. Next base: position 2,775 of record JAOXNR010001170.1, read on the forward strand.
TGAAGCCTTGAATTTAAGAAGCCCTGGGGAAGGCTCAGGCCGAGTGCCTATTTAACAGGCCTAGCCTGTTACGTCGTAAACTTGTCTGACTAGGTCTATTTTAATCCCTTTTTACACATGAGACATTGAATTCAACCATATAAGAAATAGAAGTTTATCTCTGACATGCAGAATGACAATTAAATTTTGTAGTCATATCTGTTTGTGGTCTTGTTGTTATCATATTGGAAATCTTGTAGTCCTTCTACAATGAGAAATTTTCTCTGTTCCAAACATAAAGTTGGCTACAATCCTCAAATCTTTAGTAGTAGGTTTGTAAGTATATGATTAGGCATACTTTGGAGATTGTGCAAAAAAAAAAAAATCACTCCAGTCCAAAGACAAAATTTACTAGGAAAAAACAAGAATAATGACCTACAAAATTCCTATAAATACTCCTCATATCTTTGTCCTTGAAACTCATCCTTCCTCCCCATAGTCATTCTCTAAATTTTCTACATACACCCTCCCTCTCCATTTCTCAATTTGCTTTGATAAATTTCTCATCTAAGCAATGGCAAGAAAGATCAGGGGTTGTCAGAAAATACCAATGGTTACGATACAGAATGAAAGTAACCCTAAAGTTACTTTCTGCAAACGTCATTATGGTTTTTTCAAAAAGGTCAATGAATCGGTCACTCTTTGCGATGTCGAGGTAGCTTTGATTGTTTTCTCACCAAGATAGAACAATTTCAACTTTGGCCATCCAAGTGTTAAAGCAATCAATGAAAAGTTCACTGACGGTGGACCACCGAACAATCCTGCCCATGTTGATGTTGGTTTGACTCTACAACGCTCACTTTCAGCCCAAATCCTCAAATTAGAACACCAAAGAAAGGAAAATTTGTTAGAAGGTGAGAAAATAATTGGGGAAATAATTGGCCAAAGGATCGAGAATTCCTGAATGTACCAATGTTGGTTTAAAGCTTCAGAGTTGAGCCACGAAGAGCTAAAGGCATTCAAGGTAGCGTTGGAGGGTCTAAAGAAGGACGTTCACGCAATGACGAAGTTCTTGATGGCCCAGAAGAACTCCAACTAGGTCCTTAATTCATTAACCTTGGATGCTTGATTGTTTGGATTTATGAGCAAAGCTACCAATAACCATCCATTTGTTGAGCGAGAGAGCCGTTATTTCACTTCCTTGCTGCTTCACAAGAATGTTGTTCGGCTATCTGCTACTAGAACCTCATGGGCCTCCTTGTCTCCTGCATTTGACCTTGACTTCGGTGGTTGATTCTTCTAAAATGGTTTAGTTTTATTTTTACTTGTTTTTATGTTTGGTGTTGTGTTGTGTCGATGTTTAGTTTTTAATTTTTGTTTTAGTCGTATAGTTATGTTTGCAATGTTTGGATGTTTTCTGCTTTTATCAAAATAAAAAAAATCAAGTCAAAATTTTGGCATGATGAAGAAAAAATCAGAATTGATGTGTTCACACTTCTTGTTTAATCAATTAATGACTTGCTAATAACATTAAAAAAAAAAGTCTCTATAATCTAGCTTAACACACTCATTAGAGTAATATGGAATTAAATCTAAAAATTTCTCTAAATTCTAATCTTTTAAAAAGGAAGGGATCAATTCATTTGACTTGAACTAAAATTACAATGAACCATGTATATCAATCCTACAAACTTAGAGACTTGTTTTGTTCAATTTATTGAGGACCTTAATTCTTCAAAACGATTCCCTCTCACACTTGTTATGGAAGGCCGCATTTTAAGAATGTTCGAGCAATAGCTAGTAAGGGAGTATAGCCATTAAAGTATTTTGCAGCTGAGGTTTTTTTTTTTTAACCCATTAGGGTGTTGGTGGAATTCAAACTCGAGACCTTTAGTCTCCACGCTAGCGACTCCACCCACTGGGGCAACCTGAAGGGACAGTGGCACTCGAGTTACTATGAAATATTTCAATTAATAATGAGTGGGAATTTTGAATCCAGTTTCAAGTTAAAATCTTCATTTTTTAGGGTTTACGCTCATGACCAATGGTGCAAAACATTAAAAGGCAAGGTACAAAAAAACTATAAAGAAAAACATGTGGGTCCGAATGTGAGAAAAAAAAGGGTGGAGACAAAAAAATGATAATTTACTTTATGAAATTCCTAAAACACAATTATACGACATGTCAAAAAGACAAAAAGATTTATGTTTTCTGTAGAAATGGACCAATGGTTTAAAATAATAAAAGGTAGAGGATAAAAAAAGATTAAAAAAAATATTACGGACTAAGGTCACCAAAATAAACTTATTGGGGTATAAAAAAAGATTAAAAAAAGGGATAGCACCAACTTATAAAACTAAGAGAGTGGAGAACTAAAAATACCAATCTTCCTTTGTAATAATTTCAACCTTAAGAAAAAGATAGAATTGAAGTAGATTATTCCCTAAGATCCCACTCATTTTTAGGCTATTCAATTTTATCTCTCTTAAAATCTATAGGAGATAACTCCCTCCGTTTAATGTTTAATATTTTTTTTTGACTTGATTGAATTGGAGTTTACTTATTTTATTTTTAAAAAAGTTTAATATTTTAGTATAATAATTAGTATAATTAACTCAATTTATTAAAAAAAATTATTTTAGAAAATGAAACATACGATTAAAGATAGAAAGAGTTAGGGAGACAGTTAACTTTTATATATATATATATATATATATATATATTACACTTGAAATATTGAATTCAACCATGCAACAAAAAGACACTTAATTGTAACGTCTATAGCATCAATCATATTCTCTAGTTTGACCTATTCATGCTCTTGTTTCTAAACATCATTATCAAATCTTGTGCTCCTTCTAAAATTGAGAATTTATTATTTTCCAAATTATCAATTCATTTTATATTACTAATTAGCAAAAAGAAATACAAATTTTGGGTTGAATTAAGTTTTCTAAGGCGTAAAATCTCAAGGAGATAACTACTCCCTCCGTTAGAGTTTAATATTCTATTTTGACTTTTTAAAAAATGTTTTAATTTAGTATAATATTAGTAACTAAGCAAATTTATATTAGAATTATATATTAGTTAAAAAATTGAAACATTTAGTTGATAAAGACACATGAGATATTCTATTCAACCATACAATAAAAGGCTTTTACTTTGGAAGTGCTAACATTATCAAATTCTCTCATCCAATCAATTCTGGATGAAGGAGTTAGTTATCTCCTATTCGATATATTTATCATATATAATTTATAGGTAGGGGTGGAAGTAGATCAAGCAGCCAATCAGAGGCTTGTGTGATGAATCGTACCTGACATGGCCATTTCAATCACAGGACCAAACTTAGGCTCTTTTTTGGCCTTTTTAGTGTAAAAAGGTCTGCCCAGGCCTAGGCCCGTACGTACAGTTGTAAGGTCGATCTGGGACTGCTTCATTTTTTCTTTTTCTTTTTTTGTTAAATTCATGATATTTAAAATTATATATATGTAAAAAAAAAACCTATAACATATGAATTGTGATAATATTTTCTCACTAATCTAAATAATTTGTCATATTTATTCTCTATAATTAGGTAGTATTATGGTTGAGAAAGAAACAAAAGGTAAAATTTTGAATTGTTAAAATAATGTATTTTCATATCACTTATTAAACTATACTATAATCTAAAAATGTATTTGATTTATATTCTTCTAAAGTTGCATGAATAAGTAGAAGAAATTGTGTTTCATATTTTAATAGTTAGTACCTACACCTATATTTGATCTAAACTATTGTTACTCGTAATTTAATTGTCATCTTTTTTGCTGTATATGATGCTATTAATTAATTTTTCTTATTATAAAATATTTTGAACAAATTATAATGAGTTGGTTTTAGAATTTGTTTTTTGACTATAACAATCAATACTCTTGAGTTTTATGTTATAGCACTTTGGGTTTGTAAAACAATTTTAAAAATCAAGGGTTTGTAAACATGAAATGAAGAAAAAAAAAAAAAAACCACAAAATAGGTTGAAGGAATTTTCTGATTCACTCTGTATTCATGGTTCAGTTTTTAAGTTGGCTATCCAAATGACTTTTATTTAAATTTTCTATGATTGAAAAGTAAAAAGAACCTGTCTAAATAAGCCCAAAATTACCTTCTTAAGTTAAAAAACCTACGGAAAGCAGTTAAAAATATACAACTGGAGTAAAGTTTTATAACTGAGTTGGAGTAATTATTCAATTAGCAAGACTTAACGTCAATCCTTTTTAATGTTTTTAACGTCGATCGGTTGCTTTAAGTGAGACATCACACCGTGTTGCCTGGTGTGCCTAATGGACGGGAAATTTGGTTGCGTTGGTTAAAACTCTGGTACACGTGCAATAATAATAATAATAATAATAATAATCTACCCCAGACTTTTACAATATAACCAAATGAAAAATTTTTCAGTAAAGATTTTGAAACCAGTCTATGAACAAGATTTTCTATGATATTACAGTAAAATCTAATAATAATAATATAATTATTTTTATTATTAGATTGTAAAATATCATGAAACAAAAACATGAAAATAATGTATAATCCAATTTATAAATTAATTTTCAAATATCATAATAAATTATGAGTCAAAAAACTATTTAACCTCGTTCTTCACTTAATAAATTAACTACATTTAAAATTATATAAACTAATGTAAATTTAAAAAATTGAATAATTATAAAATTACAATATTATTTTTAATATACTTTGAAAATAATATAAGTAGAAAATATTTTATTGAAAAATTAATTTCTAATGGTATTTCAAAACTTTGTGTGAAACTATCATCCCAGATCATAGGTTGACTTCAAATTTTCCACGGAGATTAAAATGCATTAACGCGCAAAGGTTTTATGAGCTGTAGTTTTTTTTTTTTTTTTTTCTCTTTTGAAAATTTAAAAGGTTGAAATGGAAAAAAAATAGATTAAATATTATCTTGAAATTTAAACAAATAACGGGTGACATATTGAGTTACTTTTTTTAATTTTTTTTTTTTTATATAGTTGTACAATCTTGATCCATTATTGCACGGGCGTTTAGTCTAGTACTATATTTTAAAAAAAGACAGCTAGCTTGGTTAACTGCCACTAACTTCTGTTTAATTTTCATGTCTCATGGTATATATTGATATCAGTAAAATTTCTCTAAAATAATATTAAATTAATCTTATAATAAATAATTCACATAACAATTTTTTATATTCATATCTCGCAAATAGATTTATATATTTGGATTTTATATATATTCATAATGACATGTCTATAGTTTTCAAAGATTTTTGTATAGATGAACTTTATATCCTAATTATTTTATTTTATCAAAATAAAATTTTTAATTATAATAATATGGAAGATTAGTAGAAAGGGAAGACCATGAATTCTAAGACTCTGAAGATACTTCAATCCCTCTTTGTCATAAATTCCATCTCTCTCTTCCTCTTCTTCTCCTCCCATCCAAATTATTTTCATCACAAAGGAGGGGAAAATCCTCCTCACTTGACCAATACTCATCCTCAGCAAACAGATGACCATCGTCAATTTCAGTATTCAGTTTCTGCTACCAAGCCTTGGCCAATTCTGCCCTTTAACCTTCCTTGGTCCTAGAATCGCAAGGTGCCCTTCTGATCCTATGAGGGATATTTTAGGAATGAACTTAGTTAACATGTGGATGCCCTCAATTTATCATTTGAATTTCATCCCAAATTTGCTTCTGGGTCAGCAGGTGATTAAGTTATTTTCACATTGATAATTTATGAAGCTCGATATGCGAGGCGATGAGAATTCGAATGAATGGTGGGCCAGATTTTGACATCAAGGGGTTGGGAAAACTTGGCGACTAGGGTTGGAAGAGGAGACGATCAAGAATTGTCAGTGTTTCAGGCAGCTGGAGCATTTGATATTGAGGTGATGGAGAAATCTAGGATTTCGCTTAGGTGATAGAAGGATGAAGATGAAGAAGGGAAAAGCAGGTGGGTAAGGTTTGGGGAGAAGTGGTTTAGGAAACAAAATTAAGGAAAATGACAAAATTACCCTTTCTAATTTAACTGATTTTAAAATTAAGTCATTAACTTGGTCGGATTCTTATCCGATTTACATCGAAAAAGATAAAAAGTACCATAATCATAACTCAAAAATATTCTGGGGACTATGAAAGTCAAAAAAAATCTTTTGGGACCATAACCACCAAATTTTGAAAGTTTGGGGACGAAACTTTCTTTTTTTTAAAAAAAAAGGAAGGGGATAAAGAAAAACATTTAAAACCAAATGTGAGGAAAGAAAAAGGTGGAGAACAAAATGACAATGTAAATTATAAAATTCTTAAAATACAATTCTCTAACCAGTCAAAAAGACACAAACTATATATTTTCAGGCAAAAGGTATAGCAAAAAAAAAAACCATTATGGACCAACGTCACCAAAATAAAATTATTAGAGGATAAAAATAGATGGAAAAAAATGTTTAGGACCAAACATACAAAAACGAAAAAGGTGTAGGACTAAAAATATCAATATTCTTTTTTAATAATTTGACCCTTTAAAAAAAAATAGAATTGAAGTAGATTATTCCCAAAAATACCACCCATTTAGAGCTCGACCTAAAACACCATTTGTCATTTATAACCCCAAATTTCTTTTCTTATTCTTTTTTCAGCTTTTATATATATATATATTCTTTTAAACGAAGAGTTTTGGTTAAAAAATACGAGCAAGCAAATACATTGAGTTTTGATTGGCACACATTCAAATCATATTGAACATATACTCATGCATTAAACTTTAGATAAGATCAATACTCACAAGGAAACAAATCCTAAAAATAACCAAATAAAAGTAGTACTGGTAATAGGTCAAATTAAGCCAAACTTCTATTTTATTAGGCCAGAAATGTTATGTTAAATAGTTACTTGGCCTGAGCATTGCTTGTGCCCTGTTATAGACTTATTCTTTAGTCCTAAGCTTGGTCTATATAAAAATCTGGCCTAACCTAAAGTATGTTTATAAAAGTCTACATTTTTTTATAAAAAAAAGGTCAATTTATAAATCTATTATCTTATATCATAAAATACAAACGAGGGTATTTTATTGTAATAGTTAATCAAAATACAAATTAGAGAACTAAAATAAATTGTAATAACTCAATATAATTTTTTTAAAATATATTATATAATATGATATAATTTAATTAATTACATCATATACATTAACAAGGACAACAATTTAAATTACAATTCGCAATAATTTAGATCATATATATTTACAGTTACTAACTACTAGTTATAAAGGATTAAAAATTAAACGAAATTTTTTCTACATATTCGAATATTCAAAATAAGAAAATCAAATCATTATTAATCATAATAAATTTTAACAAATAATAATAAATACAATATTTTAATAGTCCAAGTTTTTTATTTTTTGTTTCTTAGTTAAACCATACTAATACTTT
>JAOXNR010001171.1:0-10227 GCA_028571225.1 Parsonsia alboflavescens
ACTAGGAAATAGAATCCAAGTAAACTATTAAAGCTAAATATTGTTTTCCTAATCAGACTAGGAAATAAAAAAAAAATTCAGGAAGAAAACAATAAAAAAAAATAAAACATGTTTCTAAATAAAATTATATCTAATTAAAGAAGTAAAATTATTAAACAATCATAATCTCACTCGTCTACTTGTACTGCATCAGACTCCAACTCTTGAAGAGAGCTTGTCCTCAAGCTCGCGTGTCTCCATGGAAGCCAGAAAAATGTTGCACATTGAACGCATTGGAGATATTGTAACCATCTGGTAGCTCAAGCTTGGTTCTCCAGGATTTGTTGCATGGCTCAGTCACGCTCTTCCCTGCCACTATGCAACTCTTCCAAGATCGTAGCCACAGTCGGATCCATGTTTCCGCTTGACATCTCGGATCTTGGCTCTGATACCAACTGATGTAGTCGGAAACAAAATCTGAAGATTCGTTCTTGTTCAGAAACTTGCAAAACAAGAAAACGAAAATAAAACCTGATCTAATTTTCCTTCTAATCAAACTTCAAAGCAAGTAGTTAGAAGACGAAAATTAAAATCAAGCGAAAACTAGTTTTCGACTTTCGAAGTAGTCGAAAATTGCAAGGCCGAGAAGAGGCAACTTTATTCATCAAAAACTGTCTCCCAGCTCTTAGGCATTCATCCTTATTTATAATAGTAGGTGTCTAATCAGACTAGGAAATAGAATCCAAGTAAACTACTAAAGCTAAATATTGTTTTTCTAATCAGACTAGGAAATAAAAAAAAATCAGGAAGAAAACAATAAAAAAATAAAACAAGTTTCTAAATAAAATTCTATCTAATTAAAGAAGGAAAATTATTAAACAATCCTAATCTCGCTCGTCTACTTGTACTGCATCACATCCCCTTTTACGTATGGAGGATGTTAGATGATCTGGAGGCTGCAGAGTCTTTCCCATGGAGAACGATCAGGTGGAGCCACACGGTGCACTCTTATAGATAGACCATCTCCAATGAGGCCCTCAAGAGACACTTGTATGACAACTCTTGGCTATTGCTGGTAAGTTTACATATTATTAATTAAATTTGTATATCAATGGTGTTTTTTAGACTTTTTAAATACTAAATTGAAGTTTGTTTAATCTTATCTTTAATTAGTGGTGGGCGTATGTGCACTTCCCATCCTTACATCCTTAGCTATGTAAGGATGCCCAGGATGGATTAGACGTGGCCTCGCCCACGTAGGTCCACGACGCTCGAGGTGCCTTACCCTTCGACGTCCCCGACTTGGGACGGCCGACTGGGGTGAGCTACTTGATGAGGTAAGTGAATACCTTATCAAAGTTCACTGTCATTTTAAAAATTAGTTATTATCACTAAATCAAATTTAAAATTACAGGCACGTGCGGACTCCCCATATATCGATTCTGATCAAGAGGAGCAGCATTAACCGTACTCGGCTGATTTCGCCCGTATCCCACACATTGTAGTGACATGTTGGAGCAATTATCTACCAAGATCATTTAGGGTGGCATGCAGACAAGGATCGCCAGTTCGATCAGGTTAGGCTAATCACAATTTCCAGAATTTAAGTTGATTTTGTATAATGCTAAATATGAAGATCATTGATAGTTTACTTTTATTTGATTTTAGATCCCACGTCAAGATGGAGATGTGGTTGAGGAGAGGATTGATCGATCAATCTGACGAGGAGCCTAAGGAGCCAGGCTGCCATTGGGAGCCCTCCCAGGGTCGAGATCTTATTGCTTCAACTTGAGGACCAGTTACTACGGAGGCATGAGCTGGTCCTCCAGCAGCTCACGCAGCTCGGGGTGACACAGGCTAAGATCCTCGGGCGGCTCACGCATATCAAGCGTCGGCTCAATGTGCTGGAGAGGGATGACAATCATGGAGATACTCCGCCACAACATGATTCCCCTTCCCGAGAGCCAGCTATGCCCATGCTCGAGGGGGTGACTGACTCCATCTATGTATTAGTCAAACTGATGGACACTCCTCGCTCGACATCTCCCATAGTCCGTGATGACACAACGCAGGTAAATTTAACTTCGTAAATCAGTATTCATTCCAGTTACTTTTTTTATCTAATTTTTAATTTTAAAATAGTTCCTTTCTTTTTAAAATAATAGGTCGATGCACCTGTTAGTCAGGGAAAGGATCTAGACACCCCTCCAGCTCCAGAGTTTCTAGCCACAGAGATTCCCATAATCCCAGCCGAGACTATCCAGGAAAAATTTGGATCGTAAATCTGGGAATTTTAGTTTATGTTGCTCGTTCATTTTATTATTAAAGAATTTTATAGTAATTATTGGCCGATTTATTCTTTTAAAGTACTATTCATTATTTTTAATAATTATTTTGTATATTTTATTAGGGGCTCGATCGAACACGTCTACCAAAAGCCGCAGCTGCAATTGTACTATCACCTTACACCGACCCAGTCCATCACATTGAGTCATCCCGGCCACAGAAGAGGCCGAGGACGAGACTCGGGAGGTCGAGGACTAGAGGCGGGAGTACGACTTGAGTGTTGGAGGTGTGGAGGGGGATTCCTACTCCCGTGGTGGATCCCTACACCCTTGACCAGACACAATTGGATGCCTTTTGCAGCATCGGAGCTTTGGAGAGGTAATTCACTTTCCTTTTTTGATTAACTTGCATTTTATTACTTTCCCGTTTCATAGTCTAACTTTATTTTTGTTATAGGCGTGCAACTAGATGGTGCAGCTCATTTGTCGAGGATGACCTGAAGAACGTCAGATCCATATCATTTCACATCGAGGACGATTAGGTTGACCATTTCATGATAGGGTTGCAGAGAGTGATGAGGGATGCCCCACCACTTTATCCCTGCGGAGCCCGCTTCACATTCGCTTGGGCATATTTCTATGTACGTAGTTAAATTTTGTATTCACCTCTATTTCATTTATGCTAGTTACAACATCATGTTTTAACTAACTCAAATTACAGAGCATTCTCCAAGGTGTGTGGGAACAGACCAAGGCATCTCAAGCGGAGCCAGGGACATACGGGTTCGATGCCTTTGTCACCAATTGGGTTGGGGGAGACTCGGACTTGAGAGAGGTAGCATGGTGGGAGGTAGATGAGGTATTTTACTTCATTTTCTGCAAAACTCTTGGTTTAAATTATGATTCATTTAATAGTAATTGATTTAATATTTTTTTATGTATATAGGTATTGATGCCTTGTTGCCTACACTCGCACTGGGTGTTACTCTGAATTTCACTAGAGAGGTCTCAGATCACATTGTATGATCCGAAACCATCGGCCGTGGCGAAGGGCTCTCGATTGGACTTGATGGAGCTGGTTTGTTCGATGTTGCCACGATTACTGCTACAGGCCTGCTTTTATGAGAGGACGAGATAGCCCCAGCCGCAGAGGTTCACTGGTGGTTTTGTTGACCTTCCTGACACATCACAGCACTCCATCCCTATTCAGCCAGACAGTGCTAGCTATGGAGCTTACATATGCTATTATATGACACAGCTGACGAGGGGGCATGTTAAAGAGGTGCCCCGCTTGTCTTCTACAGAGCATTCGGGATGAGATGACATGGATCATGCTACTGGGGAGCAATTTGTTGGCGGCTTACTAGTTTTTTTAAAAAAAAATTATTTCCTATAGTAAATGATACACTAATGATAAATGTATATTATATCAATGTTATAACTATAATATGTTTATAACTATATCCTTTTTGCATTTTGGTCCCTAAAGTTTTTTTTTTTTGCCAAATTAGGCCTCAAACTATACCCTTTTCTTTGCATTTTGGTCTCTAAAGTACTTATTGACCAAATTAGGACTCAAACTATACCCTTTTTTTCCATTTTGGTCCCTAAAGTACTTAGGGACCAAATTAGGCCTCAAACTGTACCCTTTTTGCATTTTGGTCCCTAAAGGTTTTTTTTTTTGCCAAATTAAGACTCCAACTATACACTTTTTTTTTTCATTTTAGTCCCTAAAGTATTGGGTAAATGTATATATCAATCCGCAAAAGAGACGATTGTGGCGTTGATTCAATGACAAAAATGCAATTTAAATTAAATGACAAATTCACCTTTCTTAAAATAATAACATTTACATGTCATGAACCGTGTCAACATTGATATTACCAAGATAAAAATCCACACCCTCCATAGAGAAATTGACATGAACGTTAACAAAATTTGTCTCGAAAGATTGTTGTGTGGAATTCGGATCAAATATGGACACTTCATCATTTAAGTCAGCCACTATTGGATCATGTTCTTCGGGATGTTGATCATTTTCTTCAAGATGTTGGGCTTCCGTGTTGTCAGCATTTGGACAAGTGGTATGATTATGACCTTTTCTCTTGAATAGGGAGCACGTTTTCCTTCGACAGTATTGTTCGTTCTGAGAGATAAAGCGAGCCTCTTGTACTCTTCCAACAGACCTTCTGCCAGTAGGAGGATTAAAGACCACATCATCCATACGTGTAATTGAATTCAAAGACGAACACAAGGGCACAGGCTGTATCGAAGATGCATATGCTATCCTCAGCTTTTCCGTGTCAAATGAATGACCACGATATAGAGTGCAATAATGAGTCCCAGTTTCTCTATAAAAAAGAATTAAGGTAAATGAGTTGTGGAAATATCTAAATACATGTTTATAGAATAAATAAATCTAAGAATTAAGTCTTTAATGGACCACACTTGGTGTCAAATCTCGATTGGAAACACTTGAGTCTCGAATGGATGACATGGATCTCGAATGGATGCATTGTGTCTCCAATGGCTCGAATGGAATTGATGGGTCCTGAATGAAGGGCATAGATCTCGAATGGACCACACTTGGTCTCCAATCTCGAATGGAAAAACAATTAAGTCTCGAATGGATGACATGGATCTCAAATAGAAGAATTGTGTCTCTAATGGACCACACTTAGTCTCCAATCTTGAATGGACTATACTTGGATCTCGAATGGAAGGGATGGGTCTCGAATGGAGGGCATGGATCTCGAATGGACCACACTTGGTCTCCAATCTCGAATGGACAACTCTAGGGTCTCAAATCTCGATTCTCATTTTTATAATGGACCCTTTTCTCTAGAATGGACAACTAATGTCTTGAATGAACTTTCTAAATTTAGCAGCTAAGTCAGGAAATGGATAAAAAATTTACTTGGCAATAGCAATGGCATGTTTGCAAGGTATCTCTTCCACTTCCCATCTCCGACATCCATAGGTCTTCTGGAGGATATCCACTAGAACATTTGGTTCCTTTGGAGGATTTCCTACAGCTTATTCCTCTCTATCCCGAAGGGATGTAATCCGTAGCCTTTCAAGGTCGACTTTCACAGCTTCTTCCTCAATTCTTTCCACCGCTCGCTTGGTGATAATATCTGGCATTGTAGCTGCTACTTCCCTACGTTTGTTGAACCAAGCTTGACACAAACTCCTAAAACACTCATATGCAGATGTAATGGGCAATTTCTGAGCTTTTTTTATCATGTGGTTGAAGGACTCCATGATATTGCTCGTCATTTGGTTGTAACGATTGTTTGGAAAATATGCCCATGACCAACCCGGGCGTCCTACCTCGACATCCAACCAACAATGAACTCCGGGGTGCATCTCTTTAATGTCTCCAAAATAGAGGTCACATGTCTGCTTGTCATAGGCATATGCCACATTTTTAAAACGAAGTGCAACCTGATGATTTTTGCACTTTGTCTTTAAGTTTTCTTTCAGATGTCAATAGCAGAAAACATGTGGAACCTCGTGATATACTGTCCTCACTGCACGCAGTATGCTTTTATGCCGATCAGATACAATAACCAAATTATCCCGCAATCCATATGTAGTCCTGAATCTTCTCAAGAACCACTCTCATGAATCGTTGCCCTCCTCCTCACCAAACCCAAAAGCTAGGGAAAAAGTTTGCCATTTCCATCTGCACAGACAGCTGCATAAATTTTTCCCTCACACACACCTTTCAAGTGTGTTGCATCTATGACAATTATAGGCCTCATGTACTTGAAACCCTCAATCGAAGGACCAAGTGCACAGAATGAGCTCAGAAACTGCTCATCTCGCATACATATACTGGTCACCGTCCCCGGCATTACAAGCTTTAACATGTGGAGTTATGACGGTAGCTGTCCGTTTGAGTTTTCTGGAGTTCCATAGGCTATGTCTTTAGCACGCTATAAAGATCGCCAGGCCTTGGTATATCAGAACTTCACACCATAATTCTCCCGCATGTCTTGAATCACATTTTTGGGGGTGTGATTCGCATCAGCAAGCTTACCAGCATACATATGACCAATCGTTGTTGAACTTACACTCCTATTTTGGCTTTGCTATACAGTTTGGATATAGGTGTGAGTTGAGATAAACTTGTGAATAACCCAAATTTGACATCCAGCATTACAATCTGCACCTATCATGAAAGTACAATCTTTTTTATTCTTACATCGTGCCTCAAATCTTTCATTATCCGAACATACCACATGATATGGAAATCGATTATTAAGTGAATATTCACCAACTGCTGCTACCAGTTCATCCTTATTATTAAAGACTGCATCCTTTCCAATAAAACCCACCAGTGGAACAATATCATCTTCCAAAAAATGCACCTCTTTGTAATCATTCCAGACCATATTTGCATAGTGAGTAGAAGGGTCCAGTATAAATTGTTCAAAGAAATCACCTGCCTCATCCCATCGTAGAAGTTGTCATCGTTGTCATTGTTGTCACCACTATCATCATCATCAGCCTCAACACTGTGAATATATTCGTCATCGAATTCATAATTATCATCTGTGCGAATATATCCAGATGTCCTAGCTTCATCATTTGCATCAACAAATCTGACCCTTTTATGATCATTTGGACCGAATGGACAATTACCGCCAATATCACCACTGATGCCACCCTCGTAAGTCCTATAAATTTTGTTCACGATGGCAACTTTAGGATCCCCTTCAGCCTTCAAAAACATGATGTCATACATGTTTTCAATCTCTATTAATCTCATACTTCCATCACAAAATTTAGAAACAATTGACATTTGCATGTCAAATTGGATTAAGTCAATCTTCATCAAGTTTGTCATAGTTCTCCTCAAATCTTCATAGCTCACATCGAAAGGTACGACTAGTGAACGCACCCTTCCATCTAGAGAACCCTCGTGAACAGCGATCCTCATGTAATCCATTTCTACACTGTGTCTCGAAATCAACTATGCTTGTCTCGAAATCGTCTATTTGTGTCTTGAAGTTCATATGTGTGTCTAGAAATCCTTGTGTGTGTCTCGAAATCCCGTTTATGTCTCGAAATCCTCTGTTTTGAAATCCCGGGTCTCGAAATCCTCTGTCTCGAATCCCCAATGTGTGTCTCCAAAGTCCCCTCTCTTGTCCCGAAAGCCTCCTCTCTTGTCTAGAATTCAACTATCTCTTGTCTCGAAATCACTTACATAGGTCACGAAATATACCTGTCTCATGTCTCGAAAGCCTCCTCTCAGATCTCGAAATCTCCTCACTTCGACGGAAATCTTTGCAATCCCACATTCCTTCCTTTCTCCTCCCAGAAAAACAACACAAAACGAACAATCTCAGGCTTCCAAACACCAAAGAAAAAAATAACAAAGAAAAAAACCGAACAATGTACCTTCGAACACCCCCTACCTTCGTCTTCTTGATTTCGAAAAACAAAAATCAACAACCAAACACAATAAAAAGCTAGTTTTTTTCTTTCTCTCCTACAAGATAATGGTTCTTTGAGCAATTTTCTTAGCTATGGTTCGAAACTTCCGATCAAATGAATGATGTTAGTTGAAGTTTGTTCAATTCATTTTATAAGTAGTTGGATTCGGTTAGGTGTATTGAATGCTGAGGGGTAAAATATTAAATGCATGTGAAAGGAGAATAGATGTTACGTTTTGATTTTTTATTTTTTAAATTAAAAGTTAAAATGGGTATAGAATGAAAAGTTAATTTTAGATATGAGTAATTGTGAAATGTTGTGAAGAATTGGATTAATCAGAAATTACTGTTTTAATGTGGGTAAAAATGAAAACGTTCTGAGAAGAGGCCACTAGAATTTTGGAGGAAGGAAGGAAGAAACGGAGAATTTATCAATTTGGTCCTCCAAAAGTTTTAAATTCTTAACTGTACCTGTTATAATTATAGATTTCATTTATGCCCTTCAAATTTCGCTTTTGTTACCATGAGGGCATCTTCAAAGGGGGTGCACAAAGTTGACTAGGATTTTGGTAAAAGGGTGAACCAATGGAGTGAGGGACTTAATTGGGTGTATAAAAATGTGAGTTGGAGAGAGAGGATGCACCTGTGCTTATTTATGCATCGATACTTAATTAACTTTGAATGCTCGAGACTCACGTGATTTTGTACTTATAATTGCCTCTTTATCAATCTTTTCTCTTTCATTTACTAGTCATTTTTGAAGGATGACAATAAAAAAAACAATAGTTTGTGTCCCAAAAACATCTATCTATGGCCATTTTGGTAATGAATTACTTGACGACTCTTTTTTCGTTTTTTTTTTTTTGGCTTCAACGACTAATTTATATATTTGTTTCACTTTATGAATACATGATGAGACATTGTTGTTTTCTTCATTCATCTTATTTCTCTAATTCTTCTTACGTAATACATGGATTCATATTTCAATAGAGATTTTTTCTCCAATTCACAAGATCTTGAAAATTCTTAAGATTCAAACTTCCAATACACATAATTTAGCCTCAATTTACAATATGATACACCACAACCACTTCAATTGAAAAAAAAAAATTCATAATTTATTTTCCATGATTAAATGTGCTCTAAACTATTAATTTACAATATTTAATTTTCTCATGATGCAAAAAATGTAAAGTAAATACAAGATTAAAAAATTCAAATATTAAATGATGTAAAGAAGTGAACCATTGAATAATAGGAATGCATGAGAAGATGTGAAATACAGGACTCCCATTTAGGCAAATCTCCATTCGAGATATCGTAAGGAAACTCTCAATTTTGTATAGGTCAGGAAATTATACTTCTTCCTTTTTTCTGTTAAACTTTCAAATTTTAATTTGATTTACTCATAATAGGAAAATTTCTAAGTAAATTTAGTTTTAATAGACTATATATTAAGAAGTTTTATTATTTTTAATAAAAATATGTTCTAGGATACATTAATACACTCCACATAATTAACACAGTTAATCTTATGTGAATGAGTGTACTATTACATTTTATAACATTTCCTTATATGTAATATTTCCTTCATCACTAAATATAGATTGCTAGCTATCATTTTGTAAAAATTAAAGTAAATTTTTTTCCCTAAAATTCCTTCTAACCACCCTTTAAAAATAAAATAAAAATCTAAACATCATTTTATATTCCTATACCTAATAATACTAATAATGATAATTTATAATTAATGATAAAAAAAATTAGTTAGAATGAGTTATATTTAATGACTAATTGAGTATCATAGAAACGTATAGAAAATTTTTAAATATATAACTCCGAACATCAAGGAACTTTTTAAAAACTTTCATCTTTATTTTTAATTTTATAAATTACTTTTACTATAAAAATTACTAATGAAAATGAACAAGGTGCATGTAAGAAAAGATTTAATAAATGCTATAGTAAATTTATAAAGTGATGAATATTTGTATAAAAACTTTTCCAGCCAAAAGAAAAAAAAAATTTCTATAAAATAACTCTTAAATCATGTCAATAAAAAATATAGAAAGTAATATAATGAAAGTTTACATAGAAACTTATAAAAAGACATATAAATATGTTCAATATTCAATGTTTTAATTTCTATTTATCATAGTAATTTTATAAATTAACATATTTTGAATTTAAAGTTTCAATGACCTCTTTAATTTAAACTATAGAGATCCTACTAAAATTAATAACTTTTGGAGAGGTCAAAAAAAAAAGAGTAAAGTTTTGGATTGAACTCTTTATATTAAAATATTTTTGTTTGGCTTCAATGCTTTTTGCGAAAACACGTGGCATCTTGACACTAATCAAGTTGCGTGAGAATAGTTCTTCCTTTACTCCTTTTCCTTTTTCCTTTTTCCTTTTTCCTAAACAGAATATTTTTGTCCTCTTTCCTAGGACAAAGGAGCTCCATGAAGAACAATTCAATCAGAGTTTTCTTGTGCCTGGTCATTTTATAGACAAAATAT
>JAOXNR010001172.1:0-10227 GCA_028571225.1 Parsonsia alboflavescens
TAAAACAAACAAAACAAATTTTTATGCATTTTTTTTTAAAAATTGGTCCCCCCCCCCCCCCCCCTTCCCCCTTTTTTAAAAAATAAAGTGCAAGGATGATTACAAGTTTGTCACATGATAGGCACAGTCGTGAAAATGGTTGGAATTAGATGGTATGGACTATTATGGCTATCAGTAAATTGATGGGAACCTTAATGGCTGAAAAAAAAAGATTTTGAACCAAACATGTGAGATTATTTTGGCAAAAAGCCCTTAAAGGATATTTTAGAAGAAGATAAAGTTACCTTAATTTCTGCAAAACGATCGTTAGACTAAGTTATATTTAGAGAGAGTATAATTAAAGTTATTATGTTTTTATTTTAAAAAAATAATTAAATATAGACCTTGTGGTTTGTAGTTTCTATTATAAATAATTCATTTTTTCACTTATTAAGAGTTATTGGTCAATCCAATCTTTAAACTATACACCTTTGGAAGCTTTGGTTTCTAAAGTTTTTTTTTTTTTTTGCCTGCATAATACTTAAACAATTTACGGGGTGATCATTTTCTTTTAAAATGTCACTAAAATTTGGAGTCAACGGTCGACTGATCAAAATGAAAAGGTCATTTCCATCATTAAGTGAAATTTTAAAAAAATAAAATAAAAATTCCCGGTGGTTATACTAAATCAAAGAAGGAAAGTAAAGCAGAAAATGAAACCTGAAGATTTTCGTCCAGCGTTATCATTTTTATCGGAGGTATTTCATTCATGTCTTCTTCATCGCTACTTTTTGCAACCACTGGTTCATCTGTTTCATGCTTTCCTTGATTCTCCTCAATCTCTGTAAATAAACATAATAATAAAACCAACTTTCATTTAATTTCACAAATCCCAAGATAGATCAATACAAGTAAAACACTATTGACAACTGTAAATCAAGCATTTTCAAAATTTCCGGCGAACCTTTGAGACGAGTACTTTCTTGATCGTAACCTGGAGAGGGGACTAAGGTTTTTGGTGTGGAATCTGCAGTTGGGTGACAATCTGTTGGAATGGGCTAAAAGAGAGACCACCTATCAAGAACCGGAGGAAGAAGTGGCAATGTACCAACTACCTGAGATGGAGAAGATGACATGACGGAACTGTTTCGAATTTTCCCCGATTGCAATCCAAGGCTTGACCATTACCGTTTGCTTGTGCAATTTGACCGCCCATAAAGCTTCGATTTAGAACATTTTGAATTGGTTTCACCGGAGTTGTAAAACTAGCATCAGAATCGTCCAGTGGAACTTTTTCCGAACCCAGAAAGCGGTTCTTGTGTTCTTGAATGGCAACAGCAGCATGGGTAAGGGCAAACCTTTTAGATTGCCGTTCTTCAAGAGATGACGGTGATGGTCTCTTCATGGAGCCACAACAGGTACATCTTCCGAATGGAGGATCAGAGGGGGGGGGGAGGTAGTGGTGGCAGCGGTCGGGAATTGATGGTGCTGATAGGGGGCGAGAGAAGAGTTGTTCAAATCAAGCATTTCAAAGCCTTGTTCCATTTCTTGACAATTGGCCATTTTCTCTGATTGAATTCTTGTTATAACCGTCGGGATATATATTTTTTTTTAAATTTCAAATAGTATAACTATGGAAATATACTTCATGTGGTGATCGTTTCATTGTTAACTTTAAATTAAAATAATATATTTTAAGAATTCAATCAAAATTAAAACCATATTTCTCTTGACATCAAATCAAATTAACAAAAATAAGAGCAAATTCTATTCGATATTAATATATGGTTACTAAAAAAAAGAAACAATAGATTTTTTTTTTCATTTTAAGATTTAATTAAGGTGGGATAGATCATCACAGAGAGAAGCTGAGACCTAATTGCGTACAAAATTGAATCTCAAATCTAAGCATCAACGAACAGCAGCAGCACTAAAAACCAACTTAAACCCTCTGTGCTTCCCTCCGGCGACCAGGGCACAAGCTTGGAACCTTGGCCGCCGCATCTCTCTGCACATTCTGGCAAAACCTCCAGGACCTACAACATGAACGGAGCCCTGGAGTCCATTCAGCCACTGCTCTCGTCTTCATCCTCTGATTTATAAACCCAGATTGATAATTATGCTAACTTTTAGATATGTCAGGCATACCAAGTCCTGTCTCTGCCCTCTTCCCCGGTCATTTTTATACTCCACAGTCATTACAGAATCTCCCCCGGCCTCCTCCGTGGTTCCTTCATACCTCTTCCAACCTACATCGTCGTTTTCGTCCTCATCGCAACGGTCAATATTGGTCCTGGAAACGATTTGGTTTTGACGTTCAAAGACTGGTTTTTGTCCTCCAAGAATCCAGTATTTGATAGGATCTTTGAGATTTTGAGTACCCAAGAGGGCCCTGCCTTAGATGCCACGCTCAGCTACTTCAACCTTCAACTTTCCGAGTCCTTAGTTCTTGATATTTTGAGGTATGGGAAATCTAGAAAGGACGTGCTCTCTTGTCTCAGATTCTTTGATTGGGCTGGTCGCCAGAGGTGGTTTTACCACACTCGTGCACTTTTCATGCTATGTTCCAAATCCTTATTAAGAAGAAATTGATGTCGCTCATACTGGAACTTTTGGATAGGTATTTTCAGAAAAAATATGTGTACCAGGTGCGGTATTACGACACAATGGTGATTGGCTATTCTGTGGCTGGTAAAATCGAGACTGCGCTGCATGTGTTCGGTAAAATACGGTTTGCGGGAATTGACTTGGATGCTTTTGCTTATCATGTACTTTTGAATTCCCTGGTTGAACGGGGTCATTTTGATGTGGCAGATATGGTTGTGAATCAGATGAAGTTACGTGGATTTGTGGATGAGGTCGCACATTCGATAATCCTGAAGAGTTTTTGCAAGCAAAATAATTTGGATAGGGCAGAGGAGTATTTCCATAGTTTTATGGCAGATTTTGGAAAGGGGAATGTGGGTTCGAATAGGCTTCTTGTGGGTGGAGGATTTGTGTAGGAATGAGCAGTTTGAGAGGGCTAATAAGTTGGAAGAATTGGTGAAGGCCTTGGGTGCAGTTTCAATGGAGCAAGCTATGGGATATGGATTAAAAACCTTGTCAAGGCAGGGAATTTAGATGATGCATTGGAGTTCCTAAGGATTAAAAAGGAGGTCGATGGGTATGTACCTAACCTACATAGCTATCATGTCATGGTGTATGGCCTATTGAAGCAAAATAGACTAGCGGATGTGTTGGACTTGTTGATAGAAATGAAAGAGAAGAACATTCCTAATGAGGTTACCATGAATGGTGATTTGTGCTTCTTATGCAAAGCAGGGTTGGCGGATGCTGCAATGGAGCTATATGATTCCCGTACAGAGTTTGGCCTTTCTGTGAATAGAGTGGCCTACAACAGTCTTATGCGCTCCTCAGTGATGTGAGTTTTGATAAGGCACATGCTTTGTTGGAATCTACTCCTAAAGAAGCTTATTGCCATGGGAAGAAGACTTTTTCTATTATTGACGAGCATATACCGGCTTTGTGTGGATCCCAGAGAGTGGAAAATGGTTGGTTCTTGTTTAATCTCCTGAAGAGTTTAAACATAACAGCAAGGAAGAACACTTACACCAGCTTGATTCGTGCCCTTTACAAGTTAGGTAGGGGGGACATGGATGCTAATCTTTTCATGGAAATGCAATTGATGGGTTATAAGCCAAGTCTGGAATTGTTTAGGGTTGTTGTTCACCACCTGTGTGAAATGGATGATACAGAGCAGCAGTATTTCATATTGCTGCACGAGCTGCTGTCACGCTATGAGCCTAGGCAAGTTATTTACAATTGCTTCATTGATGGGGCTGGCCATGCCCAAAGGCCTGAGTTGGCTAAACAAGTCTATGATATGATGTTGATTAGTGAAATTAAGCCAAATATAAAATCTGATATACTGTTGTTGCAAAGTTATCTAAAGAGTGATAGAATAGCTGACGCCTTAAATTTCTTTGATGATTTGTCCAAGAAAGGGGTGGTTAATAGAAAGTTGTGGGATTCTATTATAGTTGGTCTTTGCAAAATCAGTAAACCAGACTTAGCATTTGAGAAATTTTGGGAGATGAGGGCAGATAAAAAAATACCAAGTATTGAGTGTTACGAGGAACTAGTAAAAGCACTTTGTGATAATAGCCAATATGCATTGGCTTTTAAAATAATCAATGACCTGCAGCAAATTGGTCGCCCTATATCATCCTTTATAGGGAATGTTATTCTTTTACATTCTTTGAAATCTCAAGAAATCTATCACGGTTGGAGAAGTTTGATGAATTTAAAGAATTTAACACCTGGAATCTTGAATTTGGGCAAGCTGATTCATGTCTTTTTAGTTTCTATGCAAGGAGAAGAAGATGTTAAGAATGTTGAGGAACTTATTCGACAATGCTTCAGTCTTGATTTGTACACATATAATCTCTTGTTGAGAAGAGTAAGTATTACTAGGATGAGTTATGCCTGGGAATACTTTAAAAAGTTTCATGAAAAGGTCTGCGAGCCGAATAGGTGGACTTATGATATAGTTGTACATGGTCTTCTGAAACTTGGCTGGGTTGAAGAAGCTGAAAGATTGATGGAAGAGATGTTTCATAAAGGATTTGATCTCACTGAGCCATGTCTACCTTATACTCGGAAACACTCATACTCTTGAGAGATCACGTCATACAAATCAATAGTAGCATCTTCACAACTTGTGAGTTGATTGTAAAAAGACCTACACTATTATTTTTACCATATTGCTGTTGGCAAAAATAGTATATTTTAATTCTGTTGTACCTTTGGACTGATTCAGCAACTTATGGTTTCTTGCATATAAATATCCATTGTTACTGTCTCTATTTCTTGTGTATGAAATATGAATGAAATTTTTAAAGAAACACTAAGAATGTACAAAATATAGTCTGATCTTCATAAACTAGAAGCAGATCATATCTGAGTGGCAGAATGGGAGGATTTTATATTTTGTTTTGTGTGCTTTTGGGAGACAGAATGGAGAAAAGCAATTTTCCCAGTATCATGATTTGGTTAAGTTCCTAAATAACTTATTTTGTTATGTAGACAATTAAACAGGAAATCTTTGTTTCCTGGGAAGTGCAAAGGATGTTTTAGAGTATATCATCATGGAACTGTGTTTATTTGCTACTGCAACTGGTATCAGGGAGTTCAATCTGAAATGCATCTGGAAGAGCGCATTAGCATAAATGACAGACTATCAGAGTATATATAAGGATCTCCACCAGTCAGCTCTCATAGTTGCCAGATGTTTTGTTTTGGTGCCATTGGTTCTCATCTTCCTGATTTTCCAGCATATTAGATATGACTCCGATTCAGCGGTTAGTATTTCACACTTTTCTTCATATGTTATTGCAGAAATTGCAGTCACAGATCACAGATACAAATCTTCCTTAAACAATTATCTAGGACACAATTTATGCACCTCAGAAGGCAAGCTTAAAAGCAATTGCACCTTACCTCCTTTTAAATGCTGAGCACTCCAAAGAAACAGGAAAATGCATTTTTGTGATTTTAGTTGTGTATAAGATCTTGCGTGTGACAAAAATAAGACTGAGGTTGTTTAGATATACATTAAGGTTTATCATGGAACCAGTCACCATCACTGGAGAACCTTATTTGTCATTCATATTTTAGTCCTCCAATGCCATAAATAAGAGTCAGCTTGCAGGTCACTTCACTGACTTCTCTGGCTTTTGTAAAGTTGAAAGATTCTTTTGTCAGTGACTAAAATAACTAAATTATGTAACGGGATTTTGAGGTTCTCCCATGTTTTCTCACTTTTTTACATTTTGTCTGATCAGCAATTTATCATTTCTTGCCACCTTGGAAGTATTTGAAGGCCCCAGAGAACACTATTAGAGAAAAGATATGGTGCAACAAGCAAAGATTCAATAATACTGGAAGAAGTGGTCACTTGAAACTTTCTGTGAAGAGATCAAAAGGAGAAAGCATTCAGTATATTCATTGAAGCAGGTCAGAAGCTAGATTTCTCTTCATTTTTTCTCCCCCGTTTGTCTTCCTGCCCTGCATAGGCTTGTTGGTTGTGGAGTACAAAAAGCAACATGGTTCCACTAAATTCATCTCCCAGACATCTATGAATCCATGGACATTGATTGGACCTGAAAGCTGGCTGCAGAATCTTTGTAAATAAGGTGTGACAATATTCAGGGATTTCAAATTATTCTGTCTTTAGCTGGAGGCAACAGAAGCGAGAGAGGCTTAGTCTGGGAAAAACAGGAACTTCTTAAACAATATGAAGAAGACAGGTTAAAGCCTTATCGTGAATGGACAGATGTATGCATGCGCCTTTAAAGAAGTTCCATGGCCAAACTGTAAACGGTTTGGTGTACCGTAATCCCACTTGAAAATCGAAGATAAGTTGCCAAAACACATTTTTTTGGTTTGGCAACTGTGCTAGAGCATCCCTCTGATTTAGGGAGGATTATCAACAGATGGAGTTACATAGGAAAGAACATGAAATTATAAGACATCCTTCGAAATCAAGACAAGGGAGAGACTAGGAAGATGGGAGTTGAAAAGACATCACAAAAGAATACAGTAAATTTTGTGAACCTGATGCTTCAAAACTTGACTTGGAAGTCAGGATAATGCTTGTACATGATGTGCAACTTGGGCTAATTGCCTGTTAGGAATAACTTGCGCATTAGAAAATTGTACACATATTAAGCTCGAGTTTGGTGTTGTATTGGTTTAGAGGCACGTGTTCCAATTTAGACTTGTCCGGTTCTAACTGTTTTGTCAAGTTCAGAATTACGCTGAATGATACTTGAGGTTGTGCTGGAGACTGAACTTAATTAAAGCTAAAAGAGATGGGTAAAATTAGTACTCCCTCCACCTCAATATATATAAGCCATTTGAGTTTATTAATTTTTCTATGCTCTTTTGTATAGGGACATTTTGGAAAAATATTTTATTTTAATGGTAACAAATTCACTCAGATGACTTATAAATATAGACAGGTCTGTAAGAGATATAAAAATGGTTTAATCCACATATACAAAGATTAAATTTTTTGGGGAAAAATTGGGTTGAATTTTTACCCTGAAAGCAAAACAAGCCCTCGTGGGAAGAAGCCAAAAAGAGATGCTGAACCAGAGACTGGCTCAGGCTATAAACAATATGTCTAGTGAGACAGCAAACCATTTAAAAGATGCCATTCCGGTGGTTCAGGGAGGGTGTATGAGTTAATCTAATAGTACACAAGTAGTAAAATTTGACTTCACATAAAACAGAACACAAGATGTAAGCCATCAAGATTGGTCAAGCTTAGCCAGATCCCACCCTGTGGGGTTTTCTTTAAATAAAGTCTACTGTATCTTTCTCTAGATCATAGGGGAAACATATGCACAACTATACATGACAACACATATGGCTTGGGGGGAAGAAGAGATTTTCTCATCAATCCGTGGCAGAGCAGCATGCCTCACAGCATGTGAAGCAGCCAAGACATGCCAAGCCACCAAAGAGCTGCGTTAAAGCAATTGCACATTGGTCGTTCATCCTAGAACATACTCTGATACAGCACATGCAGCAACACAGTTGGCACACCCTTTCGCAACAGTTGCATGCGGCCTTCACTATAATTTCAGCTGCCTCTGTTGGTTTAGTTTCATTGGATCCTGGAGGGATGTTTTCAGCTGTAGCAGTTAGGTTCCCAAAACCAACTCCACCATGTCTTAGAACTATTATCTTCTGAGGTTTTGAATCTCCTGTTTTTATAGGATCAACTTTACTGCGAACCTGCAAAGGCCACAGCTCAGTCAGGTGTACTGACAGCTAAAATGAATGAAAACACATGAGGCAGAACACATGACAAAGGTTGAAAATGCAGATAATTGTACTGATGTTTCAAAGGAGAGACACAGTTTAAAACTCCCAACCACTGATTAAATTGTCATCTACAAAATTGCATAAACTGCAAGAAATATATATCATAGAAAAGCTCTGAACCACACACCCTTGAGTTAAAATCTATAGTGGTATGTGTAAACAACTTCTTGAGTCGGAACTAACAAAACTAAAGGTTTTATACCATAAACTGAAGCACCTACTCCCTAGGTAGAAACCATAGAAAATATGCATAATGTACAAATGACTGCTGAATTTGAACCAAGAAAAACCAGAGGTCTAGATTTCTGTTGAATTTGCAGTAAATTCAGTCATGTTCTTATCTTTTCAAACTGAAAGAAAATTATCGTTTCTCTATTACATAGGAAAAGAGAAACACCTGTTGTTTGTTCAATGCTTCAGCAGTGGATCTTCCTTTCTCACTCTCGAACAGAATCATTTGAGTAAACTCAGAAATAATGGAGTTTTGCATGCTCATTTTTGCAATCTGCAAATAAGAAGGTAGCATAATCACAACTTGTAGCTAATGTTCTGAGGATCTTGTGCCAAGGGGACAAAAAGGAGCAACATGTATTTGACATTATTGTAGACAGATTTACATCTGGGACAGAAATATCATGGAACCTCATTTGACAATAAACTTCAAACAGGCTAAAGGAGTGACCAGAGATTACCTAGCAACCCAAGGGAAAAATAAATTTTAAAAAAAAGGAAAAAAAAGGTAGTTTCCACTTGTGGAATCTATAGTTTTGAGTAGGGCTGTAAACGAGCTGAGCCGAGCCGAGCCGAGCCCGAATCTGTCAGGCTTGGACGTGGCTCATTTACGTTTTTTTACAATCGAGCTCCGGCAAGAATTCGAGCTTGAACTCAGCTCATTAAACAATTAGAAGGCTTGGGCTCAAGTTTGGACTCGTTTAAGTGCAGTCCAAAAAACTAAGTGTTTGGACTTGTTTGAGTTCGGCTTGAACCCAAGTTTGGATTCGTTTAAGCTCATTTTTGTTTATTAATTTATTTTTCTTAAAACTTTAAGAAATAATATTATTTAATTATAAAATAAAATATATTATATAAAAACAATAAAATATCTTATAAAAAATAAATAAAAAAAATTATATATTCAATAAATAAGTTATATTATATATAATGGATTTGCTCGCTCCAACCGTTACCGTAACGGAATTCTTGCTCCACTTGGTTGGCTGCATGAGCACTGTAGCAAGAATTCCGTTACGGTAACGGTTGGAACGCGCATTAAGGAGCGCTCCGGAGGGCGCCTTAGCAAAACCGTTATATATAATATTATTAATAAAACATTATTTATATTAAAAGTTCATTTAGGCTCGCAAGCCTAACGAATCGAATAAATATGAGCTTGGCTCGGCTCTTTAACAAATGAGCTTAAGCCTAAGCTCAGCTCGAACTTGATTAAAGCGAGTCAAATTTAAGCTTTTACCGAGTCTGAGTCCAAACCGTTCGCGAATCGTCATCTCATTTACACCCCTAGTTTTGAGCTATAACTATTGAGCCCGAGCAGGGCAAGTCAGTGAATGCATAAGCTAGGCTACAAATCAACCCCATCCCCAGCAGGGCAAGAAGAGTCAATGGCATCCAATTATACTACTATTCTAAATGAGTTCGAACATGAGACTGTGACAAGAGATGGGAATGCCTCAACAGGTTAATAATCAGATGCAGGGAATGGAAATGACCTTTGCTTCAAGCTCCTTATTTGATGTAAACCATGCCTCAGCTGTAAGTAATTCGATCTCTTGCTTTGCCAGTATCTATTGGACATAAAACAATCAGTCAGATATCCCGTTTAAAAAATAATACTACCTTTGTTCCATAAAGATAGTTCAGGTCTCTTTTTTTGTTTATCCCAAATTATGGTTAATTTTTTTTTTTTTCCTAAGTTAAAAGACTAAATTATGCTCATAAATTCCTTCTTGATA
Source organism: Parsonsia alboflavescens (assembly GCA_028571225.1). Taxonomy (NCBI): domain Eukaryota; kingdom Viridiplantae; phylum Streptophyta; class Magnoliopsida; order Gentianales; family Apocynaceae; genus Parsonsia; species Parsonsia alboflavescens. The sequence continues at coordinate 9,843 of JAOXNR010001172.1, forward strand.
TCTACTACTTCCAATTCCAATATACTCCATTCAATGTTCCTACGAATTGAATGCAAGGTATAAAAGTAAAATGACCCTTGAATATGATTCGATTAACTACATTAACTACTTTTCTTAATCTGTATAAAAAAGAAATGTGGACTATCTTTATGGGACGGAGGTAGTAATAATACTTCGACATATATGAAGAGGAGAACTGAATCCCTTCTTTTTTTCTTGGCGTTAAGTAGTTGACCTGGACATCTAAACATGCAATTATGTGGAGAGAATTTTCATACAAGACTGGCAACCATACCATGGACACCTCAAGGGAAATTAAATAGCAGTTCGGTAATTAAAATTTTATTATGCTGTTGCATAAATGGTTCTTAGAAGGGGGGGGGGG